>CM022299.1:128680054-128923786 GCA_011799875.1 Thinopyrum elongatum | reverse complement strand
ACTAGTCTTAACATTTGAGTGTCATCATGCTAAGAGACATTGCAAATGATCTTTGGTGCAGCTAACTCCAGACAAGCATCGCACGATCCCTTCTCTAGCTAATGATCATTCAAATGAAACTCACGTGGTCCCCGGAGCAATGATTGGCATCGGCAGAGGGGTGTGACGGTCTTCTCACACATAGACTGCACATTTGGTTTTGACGAGTCAGTCATATAGTTAGGAAATGAAACATTAGTGCATGATTGGCTAATATGCAGAAGAAAACTTACCATGAGGAGCTCTACATGGCCTGGTCGCCATGTCATTCCGTGCCCTCTCCTCCTCCAACATCCTAGCCAATCCTCTCCTCCAACTCCCGCTCCTTCTCCGCCGTGCCGATCCCTCCTTGCAGAAGCACCTGGGGTTTTCTCTCTCTCTCTTTATGAATAGCAGCCTGCAACACCACTCCTCGTTAGCATTGTAATCATCGATGGCCGCACACACAATGTAATGGAGGAAAGAAATCTGAGTCCGATAAACTAACCTCGATGGCGAGCTCCATGGCCATGGACGAGGCCTTATCTCTGGGACAGGAGCTCATTGGCGCGCCTTGATCTCCAGGAGAGTGCGAGGAAACGTATAAGTCCATCTCCAATAGCTATCGAGCCTGGGGAACTCCGCCACCAGATATCATCACCAGCTCTGGATCAAACTGCGGCTCGGGTTAAAGTCCTCCCCTTCCTCACCTTCACCTCATCTCTGTACCTCATGAGCTTGTTGTGGGATGAGATGTTGGTGAATTTCTGGATGATCGAGGTCAGACGTAGAGAATGCCTTTGCCTTCTGTACGAGGCAGTATGGGCCATGGCATATAGGTCGTACACCTCTGGCACCTCCGCCTTATTGTATCGCGCCTAAAAGAGAGGAATAGAGTAAATTAGTAATTAAAGGGCTCAAGCTAGCATGAAGAATGAATTGCATGAATCTTGAAACAAACCACATACCCAGTTCCGCCCGAACTGATATAAGTTGGCGCTGCTTGATGGTGTGGCACACCTTCATTTGGGCACGCCGGTCCTTGGCATTGTTGTGGAGGGCTAGCCATTGGTCTGAGCACCACTCATCCACCAACGCCTCCCAACAATCCATCTTATCCGCACACCAACTCGAGGGCACCTAAGTTAGTAAAGAGAAATTTGAGCGCTACACATACGAATCAAATCAAGGAAACTAAGTACAAGGCATTAAGAATAGGTAATTACCTTCATGACGCTCCTTCTTTAGAAACTTTCCGCGGCACGACGCTGGTCTTCTTAATACCATGCGAGGCGTAGTAGTCTGAACAGCCTGCACCGGGCCTCGTGCCGTTAGTTTGTAGTAGGCGCTTGCGCTTGGCATCGATAACCTATGCCGCGGCCTCCTCGTATCCCTCCTTACACCTGTAGAAGGTCTGCAATCAAACAAGACAACATTGATTAGTACAATAACTACTATTTGAAGATTTTTAATTGTGTAAATAAGAAATTACACAAAACTTTCTGATCACCATGTCGGCCCTCGTGTGGCACAAGACACCGTAGACCATCTCCTCGGCGGGGCTGGGGCAGCCAAGTAGTGCTCCAAGCTCAATCCTAGCTATGGAAGCTGACCCTCACCGGGCAACGTGACAAACCCCAGGAAGTTTGCCGGCAAATCACACCAAGGACGGTGTTGGGCTGCGGACATCCTAAGCGTGGTGCCAACCCCTGCAGTTTGACAAGGCCAAACGCATTAGATATTTGAAGAAACGTGAAGGCAAAAGGTACAAAAAGAGATATGCATTTACCTCTCCCATCAGGCCAAATAACACACACTCGTCGGTCGGGGTCCCGGCACGGGCAGGAGCCGTGTACTACCACGCTGGTAGACTTGTGCCCCCCTCAACCACCTCGCCCTCGCTATCAGAAATTTGATCCCTGCCACCATTAGCAGGCCACACGGCCCCTCAGGTGGATCCAGCCAGGTACCCCATCTGGACGTCTCCTGGGACGTAGGATGATCCGGAGTCTTGTGGGCCGAAGGCCCGTCGACCCGAGGCTCATGGACTGGAGTCCGCGTAGCCTCCTCCTTTAACGTGTCCAGCCTAGCAATCATGTGCTCGGGTGAACAGCTGGGGGTGGTGGTGGAGGAAGTAGTAGTAGCCTGATTACCTCTCCACGGCCAACATCCTCCCGACCTCTCTCTTCTTCCTCCCGACCTCCTCTCCGGTGGGCAACAACGCCGATGAAGAAGCGCCCCCCGGTGTTGCATACTATCGAGCAACGCTCTCCGGAGAGACTGGGGTGGAATGGAAGTACCACTCCCAACACGCGCCGACGAAGAAGGAGCCGGAGCGCTCCAGACCCGCGCCCACCATCTTTCAACCCTTGCCATGAGAAACATAAATGAAATTAGTACACATAAAAAAATTTTAAAACCGACATGAATAATAATATGTATATAACTTAAGTGTATCATCGTCAAAGTACAACATAAAAAAATGAATACCTAATATGAACTACATAATATATATGTATATAATACAAATTGAATACCTGACATGAACTAGTAATAATCTTGCCTCGGTCGGAGATGCAAAATCAAGTGCTGCATTGGATTAAAGAAGCCCGGTTGGAAAGATCTTCTCTAATTGCAGATTACTCGGCGCCAACCTCTTCCATTTCTTCTAACATGCCAGGCGATAGTTCTTCACACAAAGAACACTGAAAGAAATAGCTCAGCTCTGCCAGTACTAGCCATTCATCCTTAGGGATAAAGCCATGCAACATCACCGGCATTACCCGCTCAAACATATGTGCCAATCATGACTCTTGAGACCAAATATTTTCAATTTTTCAAGACTCGCTCCCCTCTTTAGATTCGCTGCATATCCATTGGGGAAATCAACTGCATTTCACCCACAAGATAATTTCCTCATAGCTGGCATTCCAAGATTGAAACCATGCCTTTGGCTTCGTCCAGTTCTGCTTTCCTTTCGGTTCTTGCATGTTTTGTAATGGTCTATCGCATAGTGCCTCCTGATCGACTCTAGCATTAGTATTATCCTTTGACTTCCCCTCTATGCCGAACAATGTACCAAAAGGGCCTCGGTGATATTCTTTCAGTGTGCATCACGTTGATGGTTGGTGGGCAAAGGAGGTCTTTGAAGTAAGGCAGATCCCACAAGCATGTCTTGTAAGTCCGGCATGTTCCGAATTATACCCTTGAAATACCCTGGACACTCTGGATCTAGCTCAAGAGCATTTAACTGATCTAGGGTCTGTTGGCCTGTCAACGCAGGTGGTGCAGAGTTTTTGAGAATTCTACCTTTGATGAAGTTCTTCTTGTCTTTTTTGAACTTATGGCGAGGATCGAGGAGCTGTCTATGCAAATCGAAGCAAGAAAACTTGCGACCTGCCTGCAGCCAACGAAAACTGAAGAGCTGCCTTGCATGTGGGGCACGGGAACCTTCCATGCACACACCAGCCAATGAATAGCGCATACGCCGGCAAGTCATGCATCGAGTACATGTACCAGCCACGCATTATGAAGTTCTATTAGCTAGCGGCATCGTATGGTCTTGAAACCATTATCCCAAGCTTCTTGCAATTCATCCTTAAGCGGCTACATGTACACATTTATATTCTTCCCCGGATAGTTGGGCCCTGGAATTATCAACGTCAGGAAAATGTTCTTTCTTTGCATAATCTGTCCGGGGGGGGGGGAGATTGAGTGGAATGACAAATACAGGCCAACAACTGTATTGGGTTGCCGTCAGACCAAACACATTGAACCCATCCGTGCTGATGGCGACTCGAGGATGCCTTGGATCTGCCGCTTTTTAATCATGTAATGCATTAAGTGCTTCCCACGCAGAACCCAGTTCGGTTCTTTTGCCCATTTTGTGCCATGTCAGGTCTGGCCGTCTCTTCGACCATGAAAAGACATTGAAGTCTTGGTATGATTGGCATATACCGAAGAACATTAACGGGGATTTTGGTCTACATCTTCTCACCATATCGTTGTCTACCACAACATACCTGGAAGACTTGCAAAGGGACAATAGTTCAAGTCCGCATACTCAAGCCTAAATAAGGCACATCCTTTCTCACAGGAATCTATCTTCTCATAGGGCATCTTAGTGCACGGAGGATTTTGTCAGACTGGTACAGGTTTGCAGGCATTACATGGCCTTTGGGTAGGAAAGCGTCCAAATACTGTCATCATCGTGTCGTAGCATTCTCTGCCCAAGTTGAATTGAGCCTTCAGAGCCATTACTTGTGAGATGGCATCCAGCTAACAAAGCTCAGTGTGCTCGTGGAGAGGACGTTTGAAGACTCCAACATTTCATTGAAGGCCTTTGCAGATTCCTCCATCTCATCGTCCGAATCCGAGCATCATCAAAGTCATGCACCATGTCTTCCATCCCGGTACATGCTTGTCGGGTTGCAACGACGAACCACCTCAGCTCTGGCACGTTGTGCAGACTCACCATGAATTGTCCACACCGTATAACCGGCCGTAAAACCACTTCTGCAGGTGTTTACCCATTTCATCCTCTGTCCTCTGTGCCAATTGTCGCCAAGACACAGGGGCAACCAGGTTTTTCTATGGCCATTTGCAAATGCGACTCTCACAAACCCTTTGTTTTTTAACCATTCATTGTCATGTCTTTCTGACTAGTGTGACCGGTTGTAATCCATGCACAGATCACTCATCTTGCCTAGCTACTGGACACATAATAAATATATATATAATTCAGCATGTATATTCATCAGTTAATCTAGTTTGTCAATTTTATTACGTCCATGCAACCTACACTCTAATAGGTAAAGATAGGTCATAATCCCACCTGAGTATGTGTAGATTGGGTTCGTTTTCCCATGCTCTACTCCGGATCCGACAAAAAATTTCGGGCACCACCTCCTCGATGTTCTCCTGATACACGTCTCGGCAATAAACAGAGAGGATGTGTACCCGAAGAACAACAGGGAGGCACTAACGAAATTATGTGTCGGATCCGAAGCAGAGCATATGGGAAAAGAAAACACAATCTACACATACTCGGGCTGTCCATGGATAACGGTGGACAATTCGAAAGAATCACGGTTATAATATGCAAATGCATGCATATTTATAACTGTAACCCTTTCGAATGGAGACGCATACTGGTCACGCATACTGATGTGAAGACACTATAGCTAGCAAGTTTCATCGGCACGAAGACCGGAATAGAGCAAAAATGAGGGGGGAGGAGGAGATGTCATTTGTGCTCACACGAACACAGGGGCAGAGCTCATCAAAAGCACGGGGAGGTCATCGAACACCAGACCCTCGTGAGTGAAAAAAAAACATGTAAATCACATGATCAACACGAATATTCAATACAGAGAGAATACTGAATAAACTATTGTTACTCGAAGGCCAGGACAGACAGAAGGGGGAGAAGAAGAAGAAGAAGAAAGAAGGAGAGGAGGAAGGAGGAGGAGGAGGAGGAGGAGGGGAGGAGGAGGAGGAGGAGGAGAGGAGGAGGAGGAGGACGGAGGAGGAGGGAGGAGGAGGAGGGACGGGGGAAGGAGTAAGAGGAGGGAGGGGAGTAGGAGGAGGAGGAGGAGGAGGAGGAGGGGAGGCAGGAGGAGGAGAGGAGGAGGAGAGGCGCGAGGAAGGAGAGCAGAGGAGGAGGAGAGGAAGGAGGAAGGGGAGGAAGAGGGAGAGAGAGAAGGGGAGGAGGAGGAGGGAGGTTCTTCTTCTTCTTCTCTCTCTTCTTCTCTTTCTTATTCTTCTTCCTCTTCTTCCTCGTTCTCCTCTTCTCCTTTTCTTCTTCTTCTTCTTCTTCTTCTTCTTCCTCTTCTTCTACTTATTCTTCTTTTTTTCATCTTTCTTCTTCTTATTATAATTAAGTAAACATAAACCTAAACTACCACTAACCTAAACCTAAATTAGCACTAACCTAAACTATAACCTAAACCTAAACGGCAATCAACGAAAAAAAAACAGAAAAAACAATAGAAAAAAAGAACAAGAGGCTCACCGGAGGTGCTAGGTTCCGGTGGAGGATGGCCGCGGGGCTGGGTGGTGGCGGTGGTGGAGGAACGCCGCGGGGAGGGGGGCAGTGGTGCGGCCTGGCTCCGGTGGTGGGGCTGGGCGGGCCCAGGGCCGCGCGGCTTAGCTCCAGCGTCGGGGCTGGGCGGCGGCGGCGGGGCTGGGCGGCGTCGGGGCTGGCTCCGGACGGCGGCGATGGGCGGCGTCGGCGCTGGCACCGGGCGGCGGGGCTGGGCGGCATCAAGGCTGGCCGGGGCAGTGCGCGGGTGAGGTGGGAGGGAGAGAGAGAGAAGGGGGTGGGGCTGGGGCTGGGGTGGGAACAGCCGTTAGTAGGTCAGCTTCTTTGCCGTCTGCTAACAGACGACAAAGAAGCTGATCTACTAATGGCTCGCTCCATGGTCCAGTGGGGCCCATATCCCCTCTTTGTCATCTGCCTTCAGGCCCTTTGCCGTTCGCTAGCTGACGGCCAAGAAGGCACAGATGGCAAAAGGTATCTTTGCCATCAGCCACTTCTTTGTCGTCTGCTTTCTAGAGGCAGACGGCAAACACAGTGTGTGCCGTCAGCTAGCACATGGCAAAGAAGTGGCTGACAGCAAATTCCCTATTTCCAGTAGAGAAAGTATGTTAGCTTATGCCTCTCCCGAATGTAAAATTGCAATAATGATTACCGATCTTGTTAACAATTGCCTAGGACAATTCCGCACACCGTTCCATCATTATTCCACACTCGCTATTTGTAATATATTATAATATATTCTAACTTTATGTTAACATCACCTATTTTTATATTTTAGCTCTTCGATATCATGCAAAGCTATCCTCTTTATACCCACAATGTAGTTTTATTTCTCGTTTCTAGATGGAAGCAAACGTTCGGTGTACGTAGAGTCGTATCAGTGGCAATAGGACTTGAGAGAATATTGATCTTACCTTTAGCTCTTTGTGGGTTCGACACTCCATACTTATCACTTCCACCTTTGTAAATTGCTACGATGATTCCTTGCACTTGGGAATTATCAAGCTCTTTTCTGGCGCCGTTGCCGCGGAGCAATAGCGTGGGGTTGATATTCTCGTGTGCGCTTGTTTGCTTTCTTCACTAAGTAGATTTTGTTTTCCCTTTTGTTTTTGTTTTCTTTAGTTGTGGGTGAAAAAAAAAAGAATGAAAAATACAAAAAAAAATTACTTGCCTCTTATGCCTAAAAACTTTTTCAAAAAGAGAAGTGATTGGAAGGTTATGCATTGGAGAAGTGAGGGTCGACCTTGAACACTTGTGTTCATGCTCATGGAAACAATGTAGAATTTTTCATGGAAGTTTCTCAAAAATAATTATCCCCTTGTATATATCCATTGTATTATAAAAATAATGTTCCAAGATTTGGCTTTAGGATGATTAGATTGCTTGTTTGCTATGTGCGGTGCAAAAACAGAAACTTTGGCTGTAATGCGTGAATTTACATTTTTTACTGCAAAGTCAAACGTTTCTGAATTTTTTACAAAGTACTTCTATGCAAAAAAACTATTTTGTCATACTTTTTTAGAATTTTTGGAGTTACATAAATATGGTAATTTTTCAGATTGCTACAGACTGTCATGTTTTTGATAGATTCTGTTTTCTATGTGCTGTTCACTTATTTTGATGAATCTATGGGTTGTATCTGGGGGTATGAACCATGGTGAAATTGTAATACAGTAGATATAATGCTAATATGAAATTGGAATGAGTTTACAACAGTACCTAAAGGTAGTGATTTGCTTTATTATACTAACGGATCTCACGAGGGTTTTGTTAAGTTTTGTGTGGATGAAGTGTTCAAAGATCGAGGAGTTATCAATATAAGAGGAATAAGGAGAGGCAAGAGTTCAAGCTTGGGGATGCCCAAGGCACCCCATGTAAATATTTCAGGGATACTCAAGCATCTAAGCTTAGGGATGCCTCGGAAGGCATCCCATCTTTATTCTTCAACAATTATCGGTATATCTTGGTTTTTGTTTTGTTCACATGATATGCATCTTTTGTGTTTATTTTTTTCTTTTCCCTTATGCACCATGCTAGTCCTTCATTTATTTATATAATGCTTCATGCACTTCACTTAAATCTTTTGAGTATGGCTTTATAGAATGCTCTTTGTGCTTCACTTAAATCTTTTGAGTATGGCTTTATAGAATGCTTCGTGTGCTTCACTTATATATTTTGAGCTTGGATATTGGTAAATATATATTAATTGTAGAATGATCTATGAACTTCACTTATATCTTTTAGAGTATGAATAAAATTATCATCGAAATTGGGCTTGGAAGAGTATCATTAAAATATCATGCCTAGCTAAAAAGGCATTAAAGGAAAGCGCTTGTTGGGAGACAACCCAATATTTACCCCTACTATTTTTGTGTGTTCTCATGATTATGCTACTATAGTAATCATGTTTTATAGCTTTTGTTTCAATAAAGTGCCAAGTAAAACCTTTGGGATGATCTATGGTCGTAGTTGATTTGATCTTGCTGAAAAACAGAAACTTTTGTGCTCATTGCCAGAATTTTAAAACATCACAGAAGCGTTCTTTTGATCTGAATTTTTTAGAAAAGATTGATATACAAATTTACTAGGTTGTCCTAATTTTTCAGAATTTTTGGAGTAACATAAGTATGGTTGTTGTTCAGATCATTACAGACTGTTCTGTTTTTGACAGATTCTGTTTTCAATGCATAGTTTGCTTGTTTTCTAGTTTCTATGGCTTATATTGCTCAATATAAATTGTAGAAATGATAGAGTACTGTAGACATTATGTGGAAAAAATTATGAAACTTGTATTTGACAGTACCCAAGTGAATGATTTGTCTTTATCATACTAACCCATCTCACGAAGTTCCGTTAAGTTTTGTGTGATTGAGGTTTTCAAGTTTTGAGTGAGATGTCGATATGAGAAGAATAAGGAGTGGCAATACCCTAAGCTTGGGGATTCCCAAGGCACCCCAAGGTAATATTCAAGGAATACCCAAGCAACTAAGCTTGGGGATGCCCCGGAAGGCATCCCCTCTTTCGTCTTCAACACTATCGGTATACCTTACTTGGAGCTATATTTTTATTCGTCACATGATATGTGTTTTGCTTGGAGCGTATTTTCATTTTACTAGTTGTTTGAATAAAATCATTGGATCTGAAATCTTGAATGAGAGAATGTCATGGGAAACCACGGCCACCTATGGGGCCATCAGCCCCTTTTGGTTCGGCGGGGGGATGGACACATTGCACAAAGAGCGGAGAAGCGTCGCGCAGCACGGCAGAGATCACACGGGCAGTCTTTACCCAGGTTCGGGCCGCCGTGAGGCATAAAACCCTACTCCTGATTTGGTGGATTGATGGTGGATAATGGTGGTGAAACGTAGCACACTCGCCCGGCAAGGTTGCTCTGGGGGCGAGAGTGGCTACGCGCGTATGGATATGCGAGCATTCAACCCTTTCTATGGTCGCCATGGGCCTCCTTTTATAGATCAAGGGGTCACCACAGTGGCAAATCAGTCTTTGCGTACTGATTAGATAGCTGACAGTGCTATCATTTCTCACTCTGCAGGCTGACAGAGCGCATTAAATGCGCCGCTCAATGTCACATCACAGCTTGCCCGGCAAGACCTGCCGGGCTGTTTTACCAGCTTTGCGCCTGCTTGCTTGACACGTCTCAGGACGGGTGTCATATGGTGGTGTTTGCTGTAGGAAGTGGCTGCCATGTGGCAGAAAGCAGCCACTTAGTCACCTTGGAGCTTGACACCGCTTAGATTACTGACTTGCATTGCTTGTGAGGTGGAGTGGCTTGCCTCCGCCAGCCCCGGCAGGCCTGCCGGGACGATCTGGGAGCTTGCTTCCAGGGCAAAACCCAACCCTGCCAGGCTCGCCTGCCCGGCAAGGTAGGACCTTCCCTTAGCGATGCCTCATTCCTCTGGCTCGCCTTGGCCTTCTTGACTTGCTCTTGGATCCTTCAAAGGAATTGATCCTCCTTGCTTGGTCTGATCTTGGTCTTGCAATCTTGTTTCTGGCCTGTGCACAGTCCGTGCAATGGACCCAGGGTCTGTTGCACCGACAGGAGCCCCCGGGCCTGGCACGGACGCGCCGCTGGGCGTTGTCGGGGTAGGCCCTAACCAGTGCACAGGCAGAAATGTAAGGGCGGCTCCGCCCTTTGAGATCTTTGTTTCTCCATTAACTTGAGCTCGGGTCAGTTTCCGGTTTTCCCGCGCGTCGTGCAACGCCAATTGTAGTGGGGCCATTCTTGTAATGGCCCGTGAATGACTTTAACGCATGGGCGAGTAACTGCCAATTCACCCTTCCCACCACGCCCTTATCCTTAGCCACATATGCTGCATGCATTGAGTGGGGTAGGTAATGGAGGCGCGTGGTGCGGGAAAGCATCAAGGTAGGGGCCCGGTCTTCTTGGATTTGTGGAGGAGGATGGCGGGTACTTGCCGGGGAATCAGCCCCCACCCCCAACTCGCCTATAAAAGGAGGAGCAGAGGCATTCATCCACATTCCACTCTTCCTCCGCCTTCTGCTTCTTCTGGGTATGCTGAAAGGAAGAGCCTGGGGCCAGCCCCCAGGCCCTAGCTTGGAGTTTCGTGTGAGCCCCACGGGGGCGCTCGGGCGGCGCGGCGGTAGCACCAGAGGTGGCGACTCTGGTGTGCTCGTCGCCGGGTCGCCCGTGGCTTCAACTTTAGTGAGAGGCGATGCAAATGACACCATGCCGAGGCCCAAAATGGGCAGAAGGTGTGGTAGTCGATTGCGGCCTATCCCCCCTTTTCCTGTGGCGTTGGAGGGAGGTTGCAAAAATGGTTCGCCATTGGTGAGGGCGGACCCTATCTCCCCGTACTTTGCTCGTCGGGCGCATGGGAGAGCCTCTAGTCCTTGTGCATGTTTCCTTAACGGTCGGGGTCTTCATGTCGTCAGGCCGCCAGAGACACCCACGCTCTCTGTGGGGGTCTCCAAGGACACGCGGCATTTGCATCGAAGGTGGCGGCAACCCACGACGCGTTAAGAACGGGGGCAATCGTTCCGATGAGCCGTGTTTGCCGGTGACTCCGCCTGAGTTCCCGGTAGTGCCACCGCTCGTGCCTGCCCTCCGGTTTCTTCCTCTTAACCCGTCGGCGGTGTTCTCCTGATCCCGAGGAGGCGCCGAATCCAGGCCCGCCTTCCGCCTTCTCCGTCCCTTCCTGTGACTTCCTGAGGGAGATGGACAGGGGCAAAGGCATCACGGGGCACTTATCTTTTTTCAGTAATAAATCTTTAGGCACTTGCCAAATTTTAGTTCAAATAATGTAATCTCTTGTATCCATGTTCATGTTCCGTGAGATTTGTACTTGTTGATCAGCATATTAATGAAAAAGATAAGCTTGCCGGGCACTTGTGCATGTATGACATCCATGCAGAGGTGAAACACCTCCATACTTTCACGTAAACAAGTAGGTCCCGGTAAGCCACCTCGCCGGCACCCCATAGGACTGTTGCCATGAGGTTGAGCCTACCGGGCGCAGAACCTATTGGAAGAGACCAGCCCCACGCCAACCCCTTTCAGCGAAAGGCCACTACGACCATCCTGACTGAAGTAGCGTTCGTGCCAGTAGATGGGAGCACCTTTGTTTCCGAGGCGGCGAGGTTTTCGTATGCACAAGTTCTACTCACGGAACTTGTATGGATGAGAGATGGAACTTATCTGTTTGGCTTGCCGGAGATCGCAGTGTTGGCTTGTCTTCGCATCCTCTTCCTAGGACTAAGTCCACGGCAGGAGCCTGCAGTTTATGCAAATGAAGATGATGCCAGATGCAATCTATCTACATGATCATGCAACCTATCTACATGAATCATGCAATGCTTATGAAATGCTTATACATGCATGCAACTTGTCGGGGGCCCCCAACGCTTCATTTATTTCTCTGTTGCTCAGGGTCTTCGCCTGGCTTTGTACAAGGGGTTACATGCAGCTGAGGCAAGGCATGTACAAAAGGGTGGCTGCCGGGCAAGGCCCGACAGCCGCGCCTTATGGGTAGAACTTGCGGAGATGCTCAATATTCCATGAGTTTTGCAATTGAATGCCATCTCCGATCTCCAGCTGGACTGCGCCAGGTCTGGTGACTCGTACTACCTGGTAAGGGCCTTCCCACTTTGGCGATAGCTTGTTTGTACCCTTGGCAGACTGAACATGCCTAAGGACAAGGTCGCCTTCCTCAAAACATCGGGCATGAACCCTGCGGCTATGATAGGGACGCAGGGCTTGCTGATAGCGTGCAGCACGCGTAGCAGCCCAGAGACGGTTCTCCTTGAGAAGCAGGACGTCGTCACGCTTGTGTTGTTCCTGCACTACTTCATCGTAGGCAAGCACTCGAGGTGATCTGTAAATGAGTTCCGTGGGGATAACTGCTTCTGCCCGATAGACTAGGGAGAAGGGAGTCTGCCCGGTAGCTTGGTTTGGTGTCGTTCTGAGGGACCAAAGAACCACCGGCAGCTCATTGATCCACTGCCTGCCGTGCTTCCGCAGCTTATCAAACGTTCTTGTCTTGAGTCCTCGCAGCATTCCAGCGTTTTCCCTCTCAGCTTGTCCATTGCTTCTGGGATGTGCGACAGATGCAAATGAGATCTTGCTTCCGAGGGCATGAACATATTGCATGAAGGCGCGGCTCGTGAACTGGGTGCCGTTGTGGGTGATGATCCGGGCAGGGACCCCGAAGCGGCACACCAATCCTTTCAAGAACTTGATAGCTGACTGAGCAGTCACCTTTCTCATGGCATCTATTTTCGGCCACTTTGTAAACTTGTCGATTGCAATGAACAAGAATTCAAAGCCCCCGGCAGCTCGGGGGAAAGGGCCGAGGATATCGAGCCCCAGACTGAAAACGGCCATGACAAAGGGATTGTGTGGAGTGCTTGGGCAGGCAGATGGATATTTTTGGAATGGAACTGACAGGCTTCACACTTGGTGACGAGCTCAATCGCATCTTGGAGGGCTGTGGGCCAATAGAATCCTTGCCGGAATTATTTCCCAACCAAAGCCCTTGATCCAATATGGGAGTCGCACATGCCTTTGTGTATCTCTGCTAGCAGTTCCTTTCCCCCTTCCCGGCAAATGCACTTCAATTTCACACCATTGGGCCTTTTTCTGTATAGTGTGTCATCGACAAACTGATACATACTGGCCCTCCGGGCTACTCTTTCAGCTTCTTCTTGCTCTTTGGGAAGTTCTCCGGTTTGGAGGAAATGGACCATGTGCCTTGCCCAAGTTGGAGCCTGAGGCTCGGCAATGAGGACTAGCGGCACCTCCTCATTCGTGGGGACGCATCCCTTGACTGCGGGGACCAGTGGCCCGGCAGGAGGGTGTAGCCCGGCAAGCGAAGGGGAGTTGTTTCTGGTAGGGTCCCTGCTAGGAGCCCCGAAAGGCTCTACCGGGAGAGGCTTACCGGAGTCCAATTTCCTCCTCTTTCGGGCCATTGTTGTTGGGGATACGGAGGGCTGAGTAAGATGGAGAACAAAAGTCCCTGGTTCCACAGGGAGCTTCTGCGCAGCGCACTTTGACAGGTGATCAGCAATGCTGTTTTCCGCACGGGGTACGTGTTCTGTTTGGAACCCGTCAAAGTGCTCCTCCAATCTCCTCACTTCCTCGACGTATGCCTCCATCAATGGGCTTTGGTAATCCTTGTTGACTTGTCTCACCACTAGTTGTGAATCTCCCCGAATGATCAGCTTCTTGATTCCCAATTATGTGGCAATTCTGAGCCCGGCAAGAAGCCCTTCATATTCTGTTGTATTGTTGGTTGCCTCCTCCCGGGGAAAGTGCATCTGGACGACGTACCTCAGGTGTTCTCTAGTGGGAGCCATGAGAAGCACGCCAGCCCCTGCACCTTGTAGGGAGAAGGCACCATCGAAATACTTGATCCATTCTTGGGGCGCTTCCTTGCCGGGGATAACTGTTTCCTGTACTTCTTCATCAAGGGTTGGCGTCCATTCTGCAATAAACTCTGCCAACGCCCTGCTATAGATCGTTGATGTGCTTTCAAACTTCAGGCCAAAGCTAGATAACTCCAATGCCCACTCCACTATCCTGCCGGTGGCCTCTAGGTTTCGAAGTATCCCTTGCAACGGGAAGCGGGTGACAACCGTGATCTCATGGGCTTGGAAGTAGTGGCGCAGTTTCCTTGAGGCCATGACAAGGCCAAAGATCAACTTTTGCATGCCAGAATACCTATATCTAGCCCCTGCAACAGGGAGCTGACGAAGTATACTGGGCGCTGCACCACCTTCTTCCTTGTCGTGTCCTTGGGGTTGCTTACGCTGCCGCGCTCTTCTTCGTCCTGATCCGTATCTGGCCTTGCCGGGCCGCTCTCTTCCTCTTCCCCTGGCGGGACACTTGCTAAGGTGACTGCTTCTTCCACTTCTTGCTGTGCTACTGGGGCCGCACTAATCACTTGATTAGTTGCTGCCAGATATAGCAGTAACGGCTCTTGTGGTTTGGGTGCGACCAAAGTAGGCACAGAAGGCAAGTAGGCCTGCAAATCCTGCAGTGCTGCATCTGCTTCCGGGGTCCACTTCATAGGTCATGCCTTCTTCAAAATCTTGAAGAACGGCAAGGCGCGCTCGGCAGACTTGGAGATGAATCTGCTAAGCGCGGCGATGCATCCTGTCAAACGCCTCACATCCTTAACTGTCTTGGGTGCCTGTATCTGCTCAATAGCCTTGATCTTATCGGGGTTGGCCTCTATCCCACGGTGGGACACAAAGAAACCAAGTAGCTTGCCGGAGGGAACGCCAAACACGCACTTCTCTGGATTCAGCTTCAAGTTGATCTTGCGCAGATTAGCAAATGTCTCTTCTAAATCTTGAATGAGGGTTGATATGTCCTTGGTCTTGACCACAATATCATCCATATAGGCTTCAATGTTCCTATGCAACTGTTGTTTAAAGCCAATCTGGACTGCTCTTGCAAAAGTGGACCCGGCACTCTTTAACCCGAAAGGCATGCGCACAAAGCAGTACGTGCCGCATGGGGTGATGAATGAGGTCTTTTCTTTGTCTTCCTTGGACATAAAAATCTGATGGTATCCAGAGTACGCATCCAGAAAAGAAAGCAACTCACATCCTGAAGTAGATTCCACGATCTGGTCGATGCGCTGCAAGGGAAATGGGTCCTTTGGGCATGCCTTGTTCAGATTCGTAAAATCTATGCAAAGCCTCCATTTTCCATTAGCCTTGCGCACAACCACTGGGTTTGCTAACCATGTTGGATGCAGTACTCCTCTGACCAAACCAGCTGCTTCAAGTTTCTTGATTTCCTCGGCAATGAACTGCTGCCGTTCCAGGGCCTGCTTTCGAACCTTCTGCTTGACGGGCCGGGCATGTGGGTAGACAGCAAGGTGGTGCTCAATTACCTCCCTAGGAACATCGGGGATATCAGATGGTTGCTAGGCAAACACATTGATATTCGCCCGCAGGAAGGCAACGAGCGCGCTTTCCTATTTGTCATCAAGGGTGGCGCTAATAGTGAAAGTACCATCAGCGCCAGCCAGCCCTGCCGCGACCTTTTTCACTTGGGGTGGAGTAGCCTTGGATCTCTTGCTGTTGGAACTCTCTGGCGTGTCATCAACGGGCGCGGTGCATTCCATAGAGGTGCGCTTCCCGGACTCCTTGCCAGTGCCTCTGCTATGCTTTTCCTTGGCGGGAACTGTGGCTTCCTTGATCTCTGCCGCGACCACGTCCTGGTACATCTTATCCATGCAAATAATTGCGTCTTTCTTGTCCGACGGAACGGAAATGATGCCCATCGGCCCTGGCATCTTCAAGGTGTTGTAGGCATAGTGGGATGCTGCCATGAATTTGGCCAGGGCCGGGCGCCCAAGGATCCCGTCGTACGGCAGAGGAAGGTCAACCACATCAAACACAACTTTCTCAGGCCTGTAGTTCAACTCCCCTCCAAATGTCACTGGCAACGTAACCTTTCCCTTAGGACGGCTCCTGCCGGGATTGACTCCTTGAAACGTGCCTGTGGCCTTAAGTTCTTCCTCTGCTATCTGGAGTTTGCTGGTAACCTTTGGGGAAATCAGATTCAACCCGGTCCCGCCGTTAACCAACATCTTAGTGACCTTGAGGTTGCGAATTGTTGGTGAGACCAACAACGGCAAGCACCCTACCGCAGTGATGCGGTTGGGGTGGTCATCTTCATTAAAGATGATGGGCGTGCATGACTAGTTGAGCGGCTTCCGAGAATCTGCCGCTGGCTCCATGGCATTGACTTCACGCGCCCACTGTTTAAGTTGGCGGTGAGAGGAGTGCAAAGATGCACCCCCGTCAATGCACAGGGCGTCAGTGGCCTTCTGAAATTCCTGCTCGCTGGTTTCCTCTTCATTCCCTCCATCACTCTCATTAATGCAATCCTCCTTCTCTCGGCCCTTGGCGGGTTTCCCTTGGTTCCGAGGAGCCTTGCCGGGGCGGTTTGCTTCACCACCCCGGCCCTTCCCACCAGGGCCATTCTGACTTTTTCCTTATCATGCTTCTCATACTCAGCCTTCTGTCTCTTAACGAGCTGCTCAACTTGATAACACTCCTGGAGATCATGGCCCTTGGTCCGATGAATCTTACAGTACGGCCCATCACCTTTCCTAGCTTTCTCGGCAGCCGCCGCCTCCCGGTAGTCAGCGCATGTGGTAGCCTCCTTGCCGGGGGCTTCAGCCTTGGCCTTCTTGCCGGTACTAGGTGTGCCTGACCCCTCAACAGCCATCACTATCTTATCCTTGCGCTTTTTGTTGTGCTTCTTGCTCTTCTTCTTCTTACTGATGGTTTCGTCGTCATCTTCTGAGTCGATGTCGACGCAATATTCCTCTCCAGGAAGCTTCCTCCCCTCCTCCACCCGAGCACACTTGTCCACCAAAGTGTAGAGCTCCTTCACAGTCTTGGGCAACCGAACGTTCATCTTGGAACGTACCTTGCGGTTGCGCACGTTGGATTGGAAGGCAGCTATCACGGCAGCTGGGTGGATATCTGGGATATTTCTGTGGACTCGACTGAACCTCTGCAAGTATTTCCGCAAAGATTCTCCTTCTTTCTGCCGAAGAAGCTGCAAGTCACTGGGCCGCCGTGGTTCTTGATGGCCACCCGTGAAGGCACCAATGAACTCGTGGCACAGGTAAGCCCATGTCGAAATGGAGTTCTCCGGCAGGTGCATCAGCCAAGACCTCACATTTGACTTGAGGGCCAAAGGGAAGTAGTTGGCGAACACCTTCTCATCTCTTCCCCCGGCAACTTGAACAGCGATGGTGTAGATGCTCAAGAACTCTGCCGGGTTTAGTCTCCCATAATACTTCTCGGGTATCTCTGGCTTGAATGTATGAGTGGACGGCCAACGGACTTGCCGTAGCTCACGGGTGATGGCAGGGCACCCAACCTCGAAAGGCAGGCACCCGCCATCTCCGAGCGCGGGCTCGTCGATGTCGGGGCCATCACACCCATTGATCTGGCGGGAGCTGTCGCGGCGCCGCTCATCGATGAAGCGCGCGCCTTCCCTTCGCCTGCCCTCCGGGGCATGCTGCCGGTCCTGACGTGCTCGAGGATCTGACGAGGCCATCAAGACGTCATCGGGCGCCTAGACTTGCTGCTCCCGGGCGGCTTGTCGTGGAGGGGATTGCACCGTGAGGGTGGCCCGTCTAGCACGACCAACCGCATGAGCCATTGTTGCTGCCTGGGGAGGCCGTGGAGGTCAGGCCCACTGTGATCCTTCTGCCTCGGCAAAACCAATCAAACTTTGGATGGTGGCTCGCCACTCATCCATCTGGTCTGCTGCCGGCAGAAATCTCAACAGCAGTTGGGCTCGTGCCATGGCTTCGGAGGCAGTGCTTGGCATAGGTGATGACGATGTAGATCGTAGTTTCGCTCGGCTCCTGACATTGCCGGTGGCGACTGCGCCGCGCCCTTGATGCTGTGAACCAGCGGTTTGGACGGCATGGTGATGTGGCAGAGGTGCCTGAGGGCCAGCGGCTCCGTTGGGCACAGTAGCTGGGTCAGCCCGCCCCGGGGGTGGCGCATGCCCTGCGGTCGCGCCCACAGCTAGGGCGGCCGAAGGGTTGCGATTCGCCCCAGAGCGAGCATCATCACTGCGGCTGTGCCCGTTGGCGAGGAGAAAGGGTTCAGGCGGAACGACCCCTCCATCCGTGCCTCGTGGAGCATGGCCATCGGGATGTTGTTGATGTTGTCCTTCCCAGGTACCTCCCGTTCCTTCTTCCGCCGTGGGGGAGGTGGCGATGGCACCGCCTGCGCCGACCACATCCCCCGCGGCATCAACACCCTCGCGAGCCCCCGCACTCCCCGCGACGTCGGCGGTCGCGGGCGGCGGAGCCTTCGAGGTGGACAGGTGATTTGCAGCTCCGGGCTTCCTCTTGGGCGCCATAGTCGATGATGAAAATGTTGATGAAGACGACGCGCAGCGTACGCTCTTGGTTTCGCGCAAGTGATCCCCCTACCTGGTGCGCCAAAGATGTCGTGCGAAACCACAACCACCTATGAGGCCATCAACCCCTTTTGGTTCGGCGGGGGGATGGACACGTTGCACAAAGAGCGGAGAAGCATCACGCAGCACGACAGAGATCACACGGGCAGTCTTTACCCAGGTTCGGGCCGCCATAAGCCATAAAACCCTACTCCTGCTTTGGTGGATTGATGGTGGATAATGGTGGTGAAATGTAGCACACTCGCCCGGCAAGGTTGCTCTGGGGGCGAGAGTGGCTACATGCGTATGGATATGCGAGCATTCAACCCTTTCTACGGTTGCCATGGGCCTCCTTTTATAGATCAAGGGGTCACCACAGTGGCAAATCAGTCTTTGCGTACTGATTAGATAGCTTACAGTGCTATCATATCTCACTCTGCAGGCTGACAGAGCGCATTAAATGCGCCGCTCAATGTCACATCACAGCTTGCCCGGCAAGCTCTGCTGGGCTGTTTTGCCAGCTTCGCGCCTGCTTGCTTGACACGTCTCAGGACGGGTGTCATATGGCGGTGTTTGTTGTAGGAAGTGGCTGCCATGTGGCAGAAAGCAGCCATTTAGTCACCTTGGAGCTAGACACCGCTTCGATTACAGACTTGCGTCGCTTGTGAGGTGGAGTGGTGGAGTGGCTTGCCTCCGCCAGCCCTGGCAGGCCTGCCGGGACGATCTGGGAGCTTGCTTCTGGGACAAAACCCAACCCTGCCAGGCTCGCCTGCCCGGCAAGGTAGGCCCTTCCCTTAGCGATGCCTCATTCCTCTGGCTCGCCTTGGCCTTCTTGACTTGCTCTTGGATCCTTCAAAGGAATTGATCCTCCTTGCTTGGTCTGATCTTGGTCTTGCAATCTTGTTTCTAGCCTGTGCACAGTCAGTGCAATGGACCCAGGGTCTGTTGCACCGACAGAGAGAGTCCTCACATGGCAATTTAACTAATTGACTACGCATTGATCTTCACTTATATCTTTTTGGAGTAGTTTTGTCATTTACTCTCGTGCTTCACTTATATCCTATGAGTAAATGGTTGAATGAATTGAATATAATAAATCTGAAATTATATATGTTTTATATGCTTATCTCATGGGGAGTAATTACTTCACATATAAGAAGTATAGGTGGTAAAGTTTATCAAAAGTTAGCAAACATAGCATTGGTCACTTGAACAATTCATGAAAGAATATTGAAGGAAGAGTGATTTCACATATAAATATACTATCTTGGACATCTTCTATGATTGTGAGCCCCATTAATTATTTTCAAACTTGAGCAAATTAGTTGAAGTTGGACAAGGAAGACAACGTAATGAGTTATGTGTGGGTATATTTGTATAGAAGTTATATTGTTATGGATCCTCCAACATGTGGTGCTTGCTTAGGATCTTTTGCTAGCCAAAAATTTGTACTAAGTAGAGATACTACTTGTGCATCCAAAAACCTTAAACCCCGTTTCTTGCCATGAGTGTCCACCATATCTACCTATGGATAGAATAAGATCCTTCAAGTAAGTTGTCATCGGTGCAAAAAGCAATAAAAATTGCTCCTAAATATGTATGATCTTTTATTGTAAGGGAAAATAAGCGTTGTTTGAACTTGTGATGGTAAAGAAATAAAAGCGACGGACTGCATAATAAAGGTTGCTATCACAAAGGGCAATACAACGTGACGTTCCTTTGCATTAAGGGTTTGCACATCCAAAATTAAAAGGCGCATGACAACCTCTGCTTCTCTTTGCGAAGGGCCTATCTTTTACTTTCATGTATTTACTTTTATGCAAGAGTCAATAGTATTCCTTCTTATTTAAACCTCAATTATTCTTTAGTTACCAAGCATCATGTGGTGGGGAAAGATCCAAGCATATATGGCCATTCAAATATATTTGATCATGAATTATTATTGTTGACAATTATCTATATGACAAATAAGTTGGGAGGCGAAACATTAAGCCCCTATGTTTCTCTGTGTTTGACGGATGCTATTTGTCTAAAAATATGCTTTGAGTGTTAGCAATCATGGAAGAATATATGATAGTTGAGTATGTGGAATTTGCTAAATCAAAGCTCTTACATGGACCCTTCCTGAAAATAAGATGAATTGCAATTGTTTGGTAACTCAGAACATAGTTTGCTAGTTTTCAAGAAACTTTATGGTCTATACTTTAACATGTGAATAGCTTGTTACTTGATCATGAGTAGTTTTATGAGATGAGCTACTGTTTATGATATATAATAATGCTAGAAAAAGTTATTGGAATTATCATTAATCAAACTTGTGCACTTGCTAGCATTCACACTTCATAAATTATTTCTTTTATCATTTACCTACTCGAGGACGAGCAAGAATTAAGCTTGAGGATGCTGATATGTCTCCAACGTATCTATAATTTATGAAGTATTAATGCCATGTTTACAGCAATTTTATATGGCTTTGGTATGATTTGATTAGAACTAACCAGGACTGACGCTGTTTTTAGAAGAACTACCGTGGTGTCGTTTTTTGTGCAGAAATAAAAGTTATCGGAATGGGCTGAAAATTTATGGTGATTTTTTATGGACCAAAAGAGACCCCCGAAGCACAAGAGCTGGGCCAGGAAGTGGACGAGGAGGCCACAAGCCCTCTAGGCACGCCCTACCCCCCAGGGAGGGTGCTCCGGGCTTGTGGGCCCCTCGGGCACCCCCTTGATGTGAGACCGACGCCAAAAATTCTTATAAATACCCAAACCTCCGAAAAGAAACCTAGATCAGAAGTTCCGCCGCCGCAAGCCTCTGTAGCCATGAAAAATCAATCTAGGCCCTCTCCGGCGCCCTATCGGAGGGGGCCATCATCACCGGAGGCCATGAAGGAGGAAGCTAGAGGGGGCCATCATCACCATGGAGGCCAAGGACCAGAGGGAGAACTTCTCCCCATCTAGGGGGAGGCCATGGAGGAGGAAGCACAAGGGGGAGACTCTCTCCCCCTCTCTCTCGGTGGCGCTGGAGTGCCGCCGGGGAACCATCGCCGCGGTGATCGTCTTCATCAATATCACCTTCCTCATCTACTTTAACATGGTGCTTTATGCCACATATTACGATCCAATGATATGTTGCCATCCTATGAGGTTTTGAGTAGATTTCTTTTGTCTTTTGGGTTGAATGATGATCTAGATTGGTTTGAGTTGTATGCTTTATTTTGGTGCTGTCCTATGGTGCCTTCCATGCCGCGCACACATGAGGGATTCCCGCTGTAGGGTTTGCAATATGTTCATGATTCACTTATAGTGGGTTGCTAGAGTGACAGAAGCTTAAACCTGAGTAAGGTGGTTGTTTGCGTATGGGAGTAAAGAGGACTTGATACTTTAATCCTATGGTTCGGTTTTACGTTAATGATCTTTAGTAGTTGCGGATGCTTGCTAGAGTTCCAATCATAAGTGCGTATGAGCCAAGTAGAGAAAGTATGTTAGCTTATGCCTCTCCCTCATATAAAATTGCAATAATGATTACCGATCTTGTTAACAATTGCCTAGAACAATTCCGCACACCGTTCCATCATTATTCCACACTCGCTATTTGTAATATATTATAATATATTCTAACTTTATATTAACAGCACCTATTTTTATATTTTAGCTCTCCGATATCATGCAAAGCTATCCTCTTTATACCCACAACGTAGTTTTATTTCTCGTTTCTAGATGGAAGCAAACGTTCGGTGTACGTAGAGTCGTATCTGTGGCAGATAGGACTTGAGAGAATATTGATCTTACCTTTAACTCTTTGTGGGTTTGACACTCCATACTTATCACTTCCACCTTTGCAAATTGCTACGATGATTCCTTGCACTTGGGGATTATCACAGTGTACCCATTATAGGAAGGAAAAGGTCCCATATAATCAAAGCCCCAAACATCAAATGGTTCAATAACAAGTGAATAATTCATAGGCATTTCCTGACGTCTACCAATATTACCAATTCTTTGACATTCATCACAAGATAAGACAAACTTACGGGCATCTTTGAAAAGAGTAGGCCAATAAAAACCAGATTGTAATACCTTGTGTGCAGTTCTATCTCCCACATGATGCCCTCTGTAGGCTTCGGAGTGACATTTCGGTAGGATTTGTTCCTGTTCATGCTCAGGTATACAACGTCTAATAATACCATCTACTCCTTGTTTATAAAAATGTGGGTCATCCCAAAAGTAATGTCTTAAATCATAGATGACTTTTTTCTTTTGTTGGTATGTGAAACTAGGTGGTATGAATTTAGCAACAATATAATTAGCATAATCAGCCTACCAAGGAGTATTATGTGAAGCATTTATTATAGCTAGTTGTTCATCAGGGAAGCTATCATCAATAGGTAGTGGGTCATCAAGAATATTTTCTAACCTAGACAAGTTATCAGCTACGGGATTCTCAGCTCCTTTCCTATCAGTAATATGCAAGTCAAATTCTTGTAGCAAGATAACCCACCTAATGAGTCTAGGTTTAGCATATTTCTTCTCCGTAAGATATTTAATAGCAGCATGATCAGTGTGAACAATTACTTTGGAATCAACAATGTAAGATCTGGATTTATCACAAGCAAACACAACTACTAAATATTCTTTTTCAGTAGTAGCATACTTTATTTGGGCACTGTCTAGAGTCTTACTAGCATAATGGATAACATTTAATTTCTTATCAACTCTTTGTCCTAGAATAGCACCAACAACATAATCAGTAGCATCACACATAATTTCAAAAGGCAAGTTCCAATCAGGTGGTTGAACAATAGGTGCAGAAGTTAAGGCTTTCTTAAGTGTTTTAAAGGCTTCTACACAATCATCATCAAAAACGAATGGAACATTCTTTTGCAAAAGATTAGTAAGAGGTTTGGAATTTTTAGAGAAATCTTTAATAATCCTCCTATAGAAACCAGCATGACAAACGAAACTATGAATACCTTTATTGTCTTTAGAACATGGCATTTTCTCAATCGCATCAACTTTAGCCTTATCCACCTGAATACCTCGTTCAGAAATTTTATGCCCCAAGACAATGCCTTCATTAACCATAAAGTGGCACTTTTCCAAATTCAAGACAAGATTCGTTTGTTCACATCTCTGCAAAAGTCGATCAAGATTGCTTAAGCAATCATCAAAAGAAGTTCCGTAAATGGAAAAATCATCCATGAAAACCTCAACAATCTTTTCACAAAAGTCAAAGAATATAGCAGTCATACATCTTTGAAAGGTAGAAGGTGCATTACATAAACCAAAGGGCATATGTCTCTAAGCATAAGTTCCAAAAGGGCAAGTAAAGGTGGTTTTCTCTTGATCAGGTTGTGAAACAGGTATTTGAGAGAAACCAGAATATCCATCAAGAAAACAAAAGTGTGTGTGCTTTGACAATCTTTCTAACATTTGATCAATGAAAGGCAGAGGCTAATGATCTTTTCTAGTAGCTAGTCAACACTATTCTGTAGCCAGTCACTATTCTTTGCGGAATGAGTTCATTTTTATCATTGGGAACAACAATGATACCTCCTTTCTTATGGACAAAATGAACATGACTTACCCATCTACTATCAGCTATGGGATAGATTACACCTGCTTCCAGAAGTTTTAGAATTTCAAGTTCTGACCACTTCCTTCATCTTAGGATTCAATCGTCATTGGTGATCAACAACAGGTTTAGCATCGGGCTCCACAATAATCTTGTGTTGACAGAGAGTGGGACTAATGCCCTTAAGATCATCAAGAGTATATCCAATAGCAGCACGGTGCTTCCTCAGAATTTTTAATAATCTCTCTTCTTCATGTTCTGAAAGGTTAGCACTAATAATAACAGGATATATCCTTTTCTCATCAAGATAAGCATATTTCAGAGTGTCAGAATTTTTAATAATCTCTCTTCTTCGTGTTTATGGCAATCTATCTTAGCATTAACAGTGTTCAAGAAAGGTCAACCAAATATTATGGGACAAAAATCATCTTGTGGGGACCCAAGAACTAGAAAATCAGTAGGGTATTTTATTTTCCCACAAAAGACTTCAACATTTCTAACAATCCCAAGTGGTGTGATGGTATCTCTATTAGCAAGTTTAATAGTGACATCGATGTCTTCTATTTCAGCGGGTGCTATATCATTCATAATTTCCTCGTATAAGGTAAAAGGGATAGCACTCACACTAGCACCCAACTCACATAAACCATGATAGCAATGATCTCCTATTTTAACTGAGACGACAGGCATGCCATCAATAGGTTTGTTCTTATCTTTAGTATTGGGTTTGGCAATTCTAGCAGCTTCATCACATAAATAAATAACATGCCCATCAATATTATTGACCAAGAGATCTTTAACCATAGTAACACTAGGTTCTACTTTGATCTGTTTAGAGGGTTTAGGTGCTTTAATATTACTTTTGCGAACCACTGTTGACAACTTAGCATGTTCCTTTACCCTTACAGGAAAATATGGCTTTTCAATATAAGCGGTAGGCACAACTGGATCTACAATATAAATGATAGTTTCATCTTTAACTATGACTGGCTCCTCAATCTTTTGTTTAATAGGGGGATGCTATTTAAACCACTTCTCTTTAGGGAGATCAACATGAGTAGCAAATGAATCACAAAAAGAGGCTACTATCTGAGAGTCAAGTCCATATTTAGTGCTAAACTTGTGAAAAGATTGGTATTCATAAAAGATTTAACACAATCAAACTCAAGCATAATACCTAACTCTTTAGCTTTGTCGAGTTCCAAATCTTCTGAGTTGCGTTTAATTCTTTCTAAAATATCCCACCTGAATTCAATAGTCTTCTTCATAAAAGAACCAACACAAGAAGTATCGAGCATGGATTGATCATTACGAGAAAGCCGAGCATAAAAATTCTGAATAATAATTTCTCGTGAGATCTCATGATTGGGGCATGAATATAACATTGACTTAAGCCTCCCCCAAGATATTGCGATACTTTATCCTTCACGAGGCCAAAAATTATATATATAATTCTGATCACGATGAACTAGATGCATAGGATAAAACATTTGGTGAAATTCCAATTTCATTCGATTCCAATTCCAAACTCCAATATTATCGCATAGCCTATACCATGTAAATGCCCCCCCCCCCAAAGATAAAGTAAAACCATCTTCCTAACTTCATCTCCGAGTAAACCCGCAAGCTTAAATAATCCACAAACTTCATCCACATAGATTAGGTGCATATTAGGATGTAGTGTTCCATCTCCTGCAGAAGGATTAGCTAGCAGTTTCTCTATCAAACCCAAAGGAATTTCATAACAAATATTTTTAGTAGGTGTAGTAGGTTGAGGGGCAACTATTTGCGCTTCCGGTCGAGGTGAAGATACCCCGAACAAACCCCACAAAGGATTGTTTTCCATAATAGCAAGTAACAATAAATTTCAGCACGTAATATAAATTTTTCCATACCAATTTCCGCTTACCAAGAGCGCTTCACTCCGCGGCAATGGTGCCAGAAAAGAGTCTTGATGACCCACAAGTATAGGGGATTAATTGTAGTCCTTTCGATAAGTAAGAGTGTCGAACCCAACGAGGAGCAGAAGGAAATGACAAGCGGTTTTTAGCAAGATAATTTTTGCAAGCACTGAAATTGTTAGTAACAAGTAGTTTGATAGTGTGATAATTTATAACGGGCAAGTAATGTTAACGGTAATAAAAGTGCAGCAAGGTAGCCAAATCCTTTTTGTAGAAAAGGACAGTCCGGAACGATCTCTTATAATAAGCAAAGCGTTCTTGAGGACACACGGGAATTTTATCTAGTCACTTTCATCATGTTGGTTTGGTTTGCGTTCGCTACTTTGATAATTTGATATGTGGGTGGACCAGTGCTTGGGTGCTGTTCTTACTTGAACAATCCTCCCACTTATGATTAACCCCCTCGCAAGCATCCGCAACTACGAAAGAAGAATTAAGATAACAATCTAACCATAGCATTAAACATATGGATCCAAATCAGCCCCTTACGGAATAGCGCACAAACTAGGGTTTAAGCTTCTATCACTCTAGCAACCCATCATCTAATAACTACTCCACAATGCATTCTCTTAGGCCCAAAGATGGTGAAGTGTCATGTCGTCGATGTTCACATAACACCACTAAGGGAATCACAACATACATATCATCAAAATATCGAACGAATATCAAATTCACATGATTACTTGCAACATAACTTCTCCCGTGGCCTCAAGAACAAGGGCAACTACTCATAAATAATATTCATGCTCTAGATCTGAGGGATATTAAATAGCATAATGGATCTGAACATATAATCTTCCACCAAATAAACCATCTAGCATCAACTACAAGATGTTATCAACACTACAAGTCACCCACAGGTACCAATCTGAGGTTTTGATACAAAGCTTGAACACAAGCGATGAACTAGGGTTTGAGATCAGATGGTGCTGTTGAAGATGTTGATGAAGATTGGCCTCCCAAAGATGAGAGGGTTGTTGGTGATGACGATGGCTTCGATTTCCCCCTCCCGGAGGGAATTTTCCATGGCGGAATCACTCCGCCAGAGGGCAAAAGTGCTACAACCCAAGTTCTGCCTCGAGACGGTGTTGTTCTATCCTGAAAGTCCTCTCCTGATATTTTCTAGGTCAAAAGACCTTATATACCAGAAGATGGGCACCGGAGGTGGGCCGAGGAGCCCACTACCCACCAGGGCGCGCCCTGTTGCCAAGTGGGCACCTGGGTGGCCCCTCTGGTAGTTCTTTTCTCCAGTAATTTTTATATATTCCAAAATAATTCTCCTTATAATTTCAGCTCATTTGGAGATCTGTAGAATAGGTATCTTTGACATAGCTTTTTCAGGTCCATAATTCCAGCTGTCGGTATTCTCCCTCTTTATGTAAAGCTTGTATATTATGAGAGAAAAGGCATTATAATTACTCCACAAAGTGTTAAAATGCATAAAAACACTATAAATAACAGTAGGAAAACATGATGCAAAATGGACCTATTAGGTGCTACTATTCATGCATTTGGTTCAAAGAAATGGAGCAAGGGAAAACTGTAGGATTTTTTTCCTTTTGTGTCTCTTTAAGAAAAACATAGGAATTTTAATATCCACTTGTCCCTCCATTTCAAATCATATTCATGAAGATCAAGACTGAGTGATAGTAGCATAATAGCATTATAACTGTACATTTTCATGTGGTTTGACTTTAATTTGATCATGCTTCTTTGCATTCCTGTGATCTTCCAATTCCTGTTAAGCAAACACCCAGATTGACAGAAATCTTGTGTTTGCAAATGCTCTGTTTTGCACGTGCATTCGTATCCTATTCCAATGTATTTCCTATCCCTGTGTTGTTAGAATCCTCCAATTGAAATGAGCCCTTACAGAATTACTTCTGTTACAGATAGGTGTCAAAGAAAACCTTGTGTGGTTTGTCCTGCTCCTACCGCGCCATCGTCCACCCCAGCTGAGCTGCTCCAACGATGGAAGAATCCACCACAACAGAGATACCCCCACCAGACTGTCTTTCACCGCCTCAGATCTTCTTCCCCGCCGCTGGTAGCAACCACAACTGCATTACCATCATCGACTGAGCAGATGACCTTGAGGGCTACACGAGTCTGCAAGATAGGTCGCACTCTTCCATGTCCGCTTATGTTATGCATCACTTAATATTGCCTACTAGCTACTTTATCATCTTGTTCACCTCTTAGACTCCGAGTCATGTCCAAACTAATGCTCAAACTTGAGTTTTTAAATGGTTGTGCGGTACATATCGGTGCAGCAATGAATAGTATCTCTGTCTAATATCTGGTTAATCTCGGGTGTCTACTATGTGTTTCATGTTGGGAGGGAAACAAACAGTAAAGGAGCCATTATCCGTATTTTTTAACTGAAGCTATTATTTACCTGCTATCATTGGTTTTGGCTCTATCCATTGCTTGCTACCATCACTCTGGATTTCTGCATGCACTCCTTAGATAATCTCACTATGTTTCATTCCTATGCATGTCAATTATTGTACACAATGTTACTGAACATGTAGAGCAAAAGAGAAGAGCCATGCTTGTCAATATAATGTCATGTAGACGTCGCTCCATGTTGGGTGCAATTGCAGCCCCCCTCCCCCATTCCAGATTGTAATCAAGAGGAAGATAACTGTTCAGAGGGAGCAGACCTCTCCTATTTACCCCCTGAGGTCTTTGCTCTAACTTGGCATGCTGATGTTGGTCATATCGTGCATATGGAACTTTGCATTGCTTACTTTATACATCATGTATGTCATCTTCTTAGTTTATACATGCTTTGTGTGAATGCCATCTATTTAGTTTCTATATCATATATGTGAATTATGCAATGCCATCTTTTTAGCCAGGCATCATATATGTGAATTTTGCAATGTCATCCTGTTTAGCCAGTCATCATATATGTGAATTATATCATGCCATCCTTTTTTTCATTACATATACATTTGTCCACACTGTTAGTACATTCAACTACTCTTCCTGTGCATCAGCCATTTGACACAGTGATGGAAAAATCTGAAGTGAAAACAAGGTCTTCAGAGCCGACAGTGCTATCTGTCGAAGCGCATATCTTGCTGGTTACAGATAGCTCCTCAGATGAGGATTCAGAGACAGATGACCAGTCCTATCCCCCCGAGGTCTATGCTCTAACATGGTAGTGTTATCTTTCTCATATCATGCATATGGTGTCTTGCATTGCTATGTCATTTGCTTAGTTTAGACATGCTTTGTATGAATGCCACCTGTTTAGTGTCTAATTACCATATATGTGAATTATGCAATGTCATCTTGTTGCAAGGCAATATATATGTTAATTATGCAATGCCATGCTGTTTAGCCAGGCATCGTATATGTGAATTATATCATGTCATCCTTTTTTTGTATTACGTATTTCATTTGTCGACAATGTTTGTCTATTCAACTACTCTTCCTATGCATCAGCCATTTGAATTGGTGATGAAAAAGTCTGCAGTGAAAACATGGTCTTTAGAGAAGACAATGCTACATGCATGCTGAAGCAGATATCTTGCTGGTTACAGATAGCTCCTTAGAGGAGGATTCAGAGACAGATGACCAGTCCTATTTCCCCCCTGAGGTGTATGCTCAAACTTGGCGGGGTTATATTACTCATATCATGCATACGTTGTCTTGCATTTCTTAGTTTATACATCATATACACAATATTGAATGCCATCCGCTTAGTTTAGACATCATATATGTGATTGCCATCTGCTTATACTTGCATAGTATATAAATCATATATGTGAATTATATCATGCCATCATGTTTACATAGACAACATGTATGTGAATTATGTCATGCCAACCTATTTAATAAAGACATATTATAGTTATATCATATCATCCTGTTTACATAGTCATCATATTTTGAATTATGTCATTCTATCCGTGAATTATATCATGCCCTCATGTTTCCATAGACAGCATGTATGTGAATTTTGGCATGCCAACCTATTTAATAAATACATCATATAGTAATATCATGTCATCATGTTTACATAGTCATCATATTTTGAATTATTTCACTCTATCCTGTTTAGTTAGCCATCATATATGTGAAATTGTGTCATGCTATCCTGTTTAGTTAGCCATCATATTTGTGAAATTGTGTCATGCTATCATGTTTGCTTAGACAACATAAATGTGACTTATTTCATGCCCTCTTTTATTCCCCACTATCCATTGCACCTCTTTATCGTACAATGCATGTACATTCAATTACTTTTCTTGTTTATGGGGTAACGGCAGTATCTAAGGGAGTAAAAACACGGTCTTCAGAAAAGATAGTGCTACCCGTTGATGCAGATAGAACCATGATACGTCTCGAATGTATCTATAATTTTTGATTGTTCCATGCTATTATATTATCTGTTTTATATGCATTAATATGCTATTCTATATTATTTTTGGGACTAACCTATTAACCTAGAGCCCAGTGCCAGTTTCTACTTTTTCCTTGTTTTTGAGTTTACAGAAAAGGAATATCAAACGGTGTCCAGACGGAATAAAACTTTACTATGATTTTTCTTGGACCAGAAAACATCCACGGAGCTTGGAGAGGGGGCCAGAAGAGTCCTGAGGGGCCCAAAAGCCCACAGGCCGCGCCCTAGGGGGCGCCTCCCTGGCTTGTGGGCACCTCGGGAGTCCCCCAACCCTAATTCTTGCTCTATAAAACCCAAATATTCCCAAACCAACAGAAGCGTCCACCAAAATACTTCTCCGCCGTGGCAAACCTCTGTTCCTGTGAGATCCCATCTTGGGGCCTTTTTCGGCACCCTGCCGGAGGGGGATTCGATCACGGAGAGCCTCTACATTAACCACGCTGCCCTTCCGATGAAGCGTCAGTAGTTTACCACAGACCTACGGGTCCATAGCTAGTAGCTAGATGGCCTCTTCTCTCTCTTTGATCTTCAATACAATTATCTCCTCGATGTTCTTGGAGTTCTATCCGATGTAATATTCTTTTGAGGTGTGTTTGTCGAGATCCGATGAATTGTGGATTTATGATCAGATTATCTATGAATATTATTTGAGTCTTTTCTGAACTCTTTTATGCATGATTAAATATCTTTGTATTTCTCTTCTAATTATCAGTTTGGTTTGGCCAACTAGATTGGTTCTCCTTTTAATGGGAGAGGAGCTTAGTTTTGGGTTGAATCTTGCGGTGTCCTCACCCAGTGACAAAGTAGGGGTAGCAAGGCACGTATTGTATTGTTGCCATCAAGGGTAAAAAGACGGGGTTTTCATCATATTTTGCTTGAGTTTATCCCTCTACATCATGTCATCTTACTTAAGGCGTTACTCCATTCTTATGAACTTAATACTCTAGATGCATGCTGGATAGCGGTCGGTGTGTGGAGTAATAGTAGTAGATGCAGAATTGTTTCGGTCTACTTGACACGGACGTGATGCCTATATTCATAATCATTGCCTTGGATATCGTCATAACTTTGCACTTTTCTATGAATTGTTCGACAGTAATTTGTTCACCCACCGTATGTTTTCTTTCAAGAGAGAAGCCTCTAGTGAAACCTATGGCCCCGGGGTCTATTTTCCATCATATATTTTCAGATCTATAAACCAAAACCCCCAAAAATACCTTGCTAAAATTTATTTAGATTTACTTTAGTTTGCTCTTTTATTTATCTTTTATACCTATCTATATTCGATCTCACTCTTGTTCGAGATCATGAAGGGATTGACAACCCTTTTTTGTGTTGAGTGCAAGTCTTTGTTAGTTTGTGCAGGTGCATAGATTGGAGACTTGCTTGTGCCTCCTACTGGATTGATACCTTGGTTTTTAACTGAGGGAAATACTTATCTCTACTTTGCTGCATCACCCTTTCCTCTTCAAGGGAAAAATCAATGCAAGCTCAAGAAGTAGCAGGAAGAATTTCTGGTGCCGTTACCGGGGAGGTTCTACATCAAGCCTACCAAGTACCCACCATAAAATCTCATCTCTTGCATTACATTATTCGCCATTTGCCTCTCATTTTCCTCTCCCCCACTTCTAAAACGTTTCCAGAAAATCACAAAAATATTTGCCTTTTTATTCGCCCTTCTTCCATTCGTCTTTTTGTTTGCTTTTTGGTTGCTCGTGTGCTAGATTGCTTGGTTTGTCACGAGGTCTCAAGAAAATACCAAGTTGTGTGACTTTTCCAACACTAATAATAATGATTTTATTAGTACTCCGATTACTCCCGCCACTAGTGCGAAATCTGACGAAATTAATGCCGCTTTGTTGAATCTTGTTATGATAGATCAATTTTCTGGCCTTCCTAGTGAAGATGTCGCATCCCATCTAAATACTTTCGTTGAGTTGTGTGATTTGCAAAAGAAAAAAGATGTGGATAATGATATTGTTAAATTGAAGCTATTTCCGTTCTCACTACGAGATGGTGCTAAAACTTGGTTTTCATCTTTGCCTAAAAATAGTATTGATTCATGGAATAAGTGTAAAGATGCTTTTATTTCCAAGTATTTTCCTCTCACTAAGATCATCTCCCTTAGGAATAATATAATGAATTTTAAGCAACTTGATCATGAACATGTTGCGCAATCTTGGGAGAGGATGAAATTGATGATAAGAAATTGCCCTACTCATGGTTTAAGTTTATGGATGATCATACAATTTTTTTATGCCAGATTGAATTTTGCATCTAGAAATCTTTTAGATTCTGCCACGGGAGGTACTTTTATGGAAATTACATTAGGAGAAGCTACTAAACTCCTAGACAATATTATGGCAAATTACTCTCAATGGCATACCGAAAGATCTTCCACTAGTAAAAAGTGCATGCGATTGAAGAAATTAATACTTTGAGTGGAAAGATGGATGAACTTATGAAATTGATTGCAAGTAAGAGTGCTCCTATTGATCCTAATAATATGTCTTTGTCTACTTTTGATTGAGAACAATGATGAATCTATGGATGTGAATTTTGTTGGAAGGAACAATTTTGGCAATAACGCTTATAGAGGTAATTTCAACCCTAGGCTATTTCCTAGTAATTCCTCTAATAATTATGGTAATTCCTACAACAATTCTTATGGAAATTATAATAAAATACCCTCTGATCTTGAGAACAATATTAAAGATTTCATTAATTCCCAAAAAGTTTTCAATGCTATGGTTGAAGAAAAATTGCTCAAGATTGATGGTTTGGCTAGGAACGTTGATAGAATTTCTCTTGAGATTGATTCTTTGAAAATTATATCTATGTCACCCAAGCATGATATTAATGAATCTCAAAAAGCTATTAAAATTTCTAATGATTAGTGTAAAGAAATAATCGCTAGGATGCGTGCTAAGCGAGATTGGTTTGTAAAAGCGTGTTCTTCTAGTTTTTGCGAGAATAATGATGAAGATCTTAAAGTGATTAGTGTGACTCCTATTGAATCTTTGTTTTCTAATATAAATCTTGATAAAGATGGGACTGGAGATGAGTCAACTTTAGCTAGAAGGTGTCTCCATGATTCGGAGTTTAAAGATCTTAATGCAAAAATTGATAAAAGTGGGATTGAAGAGGTCAAAACTATAAGTAGCGATGAACCCTCTCTTTTGAATTTCAAGGACTTTAATTATGATAATTGTTCTTTGATAGATTGTATTTCCTTGTTGCAATCCATGTTGAATTCTCCGCATGCTTATAATCAAAACAAAGCTTTTACTAAACATATCGTTGATGCTATGATGAAATCTTTTGAAGAAAAACTTGAGTTGGAAGTTTTGATCCTTAGAAAGCTGATGAGTGGGAACCTACTATTAAGATTAAAATTAAAGATTATGAGTGCCATGCTTTGTGTTATTTGGTTGCTAGTGTCTCCATGATTCCGAAAACTTTATGTGATGTGCTAGGTTTTGATACGTCTCCATCGTATCTACTTTTCCAAACTCTTTTGCCCTTGTTTTGGACTCTAATTTGCATGATTTGAATGGAACTAACCCGGACTGACGCTATTTTCAGTAGAATTGCCATGGTTTTATTTTTGTGCAAAAATAAAAGTTCTCGAATTGACCTGAAAATTTACGAAGAATATTTTTGGAATATATAAAAAATATTGGCGCAAGAATTAGCCAGAGGGGGGGTCACCCAGAGGCCACAAGCCCTGGGGGCGTGCCCTGCAGGCTTGTGGGCCCCCTGGACCTCCTCCGACCTCAACTCCAACTCTATGTAACCCTATTCAGGGAGAAAAAAATCAGAGAGAAGGATTCATCGCATTTTACGATACGGAGCCGCCGCCACCTCCTGTGCTTCATCGGGAGGGCAGATCTGGAGTCTGTTTTGGGCTCCGGAGAGGGGGATCCATCGCCATCATCATCACCAACCTTCCTCCATCACCAATTTCATGATGCTCACCGCCGTGCGTGAGTAATTCCATCGTAGGCTTGCTGGACGGTGATGGGTTAGATGAGATATATCATGTAATCGAGTTAGTTTTGTTAGGGTTTGATCCCTAGTATCCACTATGTTCTGAGATTGATGTTGCTATGACTTTGCTATGCTTAATGCTTGTCACTAGGGCCCGAGTGCCATGATTTCAGATCTGAACCTATTATGTTTTCATGAATATATTTGTGTTCTTGATCCTATATTGCAAGTTGTAGACACCTATTATGAGTTATGATCCGCATACCCCAAGGTGACAATAATTTGGGATTCTTTCCGATGATTACCGTAGTTTGAGGAGTTCGTGTATTCACTAAGTGCTAATGCTTTGTTCTGGTTCTCTATTAAAAGGAGGCCTTAATATGCCCTAGATTCCATTAGGAGCCCGCTGCCATGGGAGGGTAGGAAAAAATATGTCATGCAAGTTCTTTTCCATAAGCACGTATGACTATATATACGGAATACTGATACGTCTCCAACGTATCTATAATTTTTGATTGTTCCATGCTATTATATTATCTGTTTTGGATGTTTTATATGCATTAATATGCTATTTTATATTATTTTTGGGGCTAACTTATTAACCCAGAGCCTAGTGCCAGTTTCTGTTTTTCCCTTGTTTTTGAGTTTCGTAGAAAAGGAATATCAAACGGAGTCCAAACGGAATAAAACTTTACGATGATTTTTCTTGGACCAGAAGACACACGTAGGACTTGGAGACCAAGGCAAAGGAGTCCAGAGGAGACAGCAAGGGTGCAGGGCGCACCCCAGGGGGGCGCCCCTTGCCTTGTGGGCCCTCGAAGCTCCTCTAATCCTATTCTTCGGCCTATAAATTCCCAAATATTCCCAAACCATCAGAGGCATCCACGAAAATACTTTTCCGCCGCCGCAACCTTCTGTACCCGTGAGATCCCATCTTGGGGCCTTTTTCGGTGATCTGCCAGAGGGGGATTCGATCACGGAGGGCATCTACGTCAACCCTATTTCCCTTCCGATGAAGCGTGAGTAGTTTAACTCAGACCTACGGTGTGACGCCCCCGATTCAATCGTACACTAATCATACACGCAAATGTGTACGATCAAGATCAGGGACTCACGGGAAGATATCACAACACAACTCTAGACACAAATTAAAAATAATACAAGCTTTATATTACAAGCTAGGGGCCTCGAGGGCTCGAATACAAAAGCTCGAACACACAAGAGTCAGCGGAAACAATAATATCTGAGTAAAGACATCAGTTAAACAAGTCTGCCTTAAGAAGGCTAGCACAAAAGCCACAACGATCGAAAAGGCAAGGCCTCCTGCCTGGGACCTCCTAACTACTCTCGAAGACGAACTTCACGTAGAAACATCCTGGGGATCCTCTGGCTCCTGGACTCCATCATATGATCGCAATAACCAGGAAAAGGGGAAAAAGAACTAGCAAAGCAACCGTGAGTACTCATCCAAAGTACTCACAAGCAAGGATCTACACTACATATGCATCGGTATCAATGAAAGGGGTAGTATCTGTGGACTGAACTGTAGAATGCCAGAATAAGAGGGGGAGAAGCTAGTCCTATCGAAGACTACGCTTTTGGCAGCCTCCTTCTTGAGGCATATAGAAGAGAGTAGCTAGTAAGTTAACCAAGTGACAACGTATAGAATAATCCTACCCGGCGATCCTCTCCTCATCGCCCTGTGGAAGAGCGATCACCGGGTTGTATCTGACACTTGAAAGGGTGTGTTTTATTAAGTATCTGGTTCTAGTTGTCATAAGGTCAAAGTACAACTCTGGGTCGTCCTGTTACCGTGGACACGGCTATTCGAATAGATAAATCTTCCCTGCAGGGGTGCACCACATTACCCAACACGCTCGATCCCTCTAGCCGGACACACTTTCCTGGGTCATGCCTGGCCTCGGAATATCAACATGTCGCAGCCCTACCTAGGCTCAACAGAGAGGTCGGCACGCCGGTCTAAATCCTAAGCACGCAGGGGTCTTGGGCCCATCGCCCTTTGCACTCCTGCATGTTGCGTGGGCGGCCGGAAGCAGACCTAGCCCCCCTAATATAAGAGCAGGCATTCCAATCCAATCCGGCGCGCGCCGCTCAGTCGCTAACGTCTAGAAGGCTTCGGCTGATACTACGACGTCAAGTGCCCATAACTGTTCCCGCGTGGTGGTTAGTGCATATAGGCCAGTGGCCAACTCAGATCAAATACCAAGATCTCGTTAAGCGTGTTATTTGATGTAACCGCGGACGCCGATCAGGGACCAGGCCCACCTGTCTCCTAGGTGGTCACAACCTGCCCTGTCGCTCTGCCACAAAGTAACAATCGGGGGCCGTCGAGAACCCAGGCCCACCACTACCTAGGTGGGACCACCTGTCCCTTCAGCCCCATATCCGAAAGTAACATAAGTATGTAATAGTATATAGTTATACCCGTGATCACCTCCCGAGTGATCACGACCCAGTAGTATAGCACGGCAGACGGACAAGTATGTAGTGCCACTGATGATAAACTAGCAACCTATACTAAGCATATAGGATTGCAGGTAAGGTAACAACAAAAGTAACAAGGACAGGCTATGCAGCAGTATAGGATCAGACCGATGAAACAGTAACACTACTCTAATGCAAGCAGTAGAGGGAAAGAGTAGGCGATATCGGGATGAACAAGGGGGGGTTTGCTTGCCTGGAAGCTCTGTTGAGAAGGAAGGGTCGTTGTCGACGTAGTCGTACTCAGGGGCATCAGCGTCGGTCTCGGGGTCTACCGGAGAAGAAGAGGGGGAAGAAATAGTAAATACGGAGCAAACAAGGCATCACAAAACATAGCATGACAAAACGCAGTGCTAGGGGTGACCTAACGCGGTACTAGGCGATACTGGCGAAGGGGGAAACATCCGGGAATGTTATCCCGAAGTTTGGTATTTTCGGACAGATGAAATGGAGGGGGACGGTTCTATGTTCGCTATGCTTAGGACGTGCGGCAGATGAACCGACAGCGTATTCAGGTTCGTCTCATTTTTCTGAGCAACTTACATGTACAAAGTATTTTCATCCGAGTTACGGTTATTTTCCTATGAATTTCCAAAGTTTTGGCTATTTTCAGGATTTACTGAAATTTGGCTGTCTAAGAATCCCTCAGTTTTGAACATCATTTAGCTATTTTCCAAAGGCTATAGCTAGTGTTCTACTCATCCTATGAAGTAGTGTCTTATATCAATCTTGATCAATTTTCTGTGTTCTACATGACAGTATCAAGTGCAGCTATGTTAGCATCCATTTGCTTGTTCAAATCTTTGTTTGAAAAGTGCTACTGCAGCATTTCTGTTTTTCTGTTAACATAACGTAGCAATTTGTGATTTTCTTTGCATTTAATCCATACATCAAATGGATTTGGTCTAGTGGGATAAAATCAAGTTTGTCAAGTGTACTCTCTGCCCATATAATTTTTACTCATGTTAACCATAGTTTAGTCGCTGTTTAGGGACTGCTCAGAGGGTTAGTCAATGTAGCAGCAGCAAAGTTGCTACTGCTACAGTAACATTTAGTTACTATAGCAGAGTAGCAGAGGAGTAGCAGCACAGCAGAGGTGGGCGCGGCCACACTCTATACGACACACACATACAGCACGCACGCACACGGGCGCGCCGGTGGCCACGGCGCGCAGCGGCAGCGGTGGTGGCGGTGCTAGGCAGCAGCAGCAAAGAGCAATAGCAGCGCGGCAACAACGCAGCAGGAGCGGCTAGCAGCATCGGACAGGAGCGGGCGAGCGGGCGACGCGGGACGCGGGCGAGGCGCACGGGCGCACGGCCGGGGGCGCGCATGGGGCGGGCGCAGGGGCATGCACGGGCGCGGGCGGCCGGCGCAACACGCGTAGGCGGGCGCAGCCGGGAAGGTGTGGGCTTACAGAGAGCTACGGGCGCGGCGGCTGATCATGAGTACGGCACTACGACGGTGGATCCGCACGGTAGAGCAAGGGGGAAGGGAAGCAGGGCTCACTGTGAGCCTGTAGGGGTGCGTAGCATGCTCGGGGAGGCTCCAGTGGCAACGATGGGATGGCAATGTCCGAGGCGGAGGAGACCGGTGATGTCGAGCTTGGCGGCGCCCCGGCTTGAAGTTGAGGGCGGGGACGATGTGGAGGAGTCCGACGGGGCTCCTGGGCGTGCAGAGACGGCGAGAAAAGGCGGTTGCCGCGGCAATGGCGACGAGGTGGCCTCGGGGGCGACGAGCGGAACGCAGAGGGGCGAGGGGCACCAAGATCCAGTGGGGGGGAGGAAGTGAGGGGAGAGAGCTAGGGTTTGGCCCGGGGCGAGGCCTTATAGGAGTGGGAGTGCCCGCGGATGGCCGCCACGACGACGGCCGGTGCCGTGGCGGGCATCGGCCATGGCCACGGGGTGGTTCTTGAACAGGGGAGGAGAGGAGGGGTGCGCCTGGGCCGGTGGGCCGGTTGGTCCAGTTGGGCCAGGGGGTGGGGGGTTTCTTTATTTTTTTTGTTTATTTTTTTTCTATTTTCTCTTAACCTTAATTTTATTTTAGTTTTACAAAACATAAAATTAGTTTCTATATGAGTATCACTAAACATCCCTCTGCCACAAACTGTTTGGCACCTCAATTAAAAATAGTTTGTATTTGTTTATTATTTAAAAGCATTTAAATAATTGTTTCAACCGTTGTTTTAATTATTTTAGGGCATCTAGGAAACTTTAAAAATGTTGGTTTCTCCACCATAATCACTTATGATTTATTTGTCACCGTTTGTACTTTTAGTTCTAATGTTTGAAAAGTTTTATAGTTTGACTTTATTTTAAATTTGAATTTCCGAATCGATTTTGAACTAACGCGAGACTAACCACAGTAACCGAGGTGATGTGGCATCATTAGTAGAGGATTAATGTAGCGTAATTATCCGGGCGTCACAATTCTCCTCCACTACAACAAATCTCGTGCCGAGATTAAAGGGGTGGGGTAAGGGGGAAAGACTAGGTTACGAAATTCTAGCGATTCTTCTCGGTCTTGGTTACTTTTCTCGAAGAGGTCGATCCATTACGTTGATGTCTTCATTTCTCTGCTTCGGGCCATCATGATGAAGTTGGCATCCTTTCTTCGGGAACTCCATCATACTTACGAAAGAAGAAAGGGTGGGTATTCCGGGAGAACGGACCTCTGCAAGGTTGACTATCTGGTCGATAACATCAGGGAAGGTGGCGGAAAGTAACTCTCGAATTGAAACTTAAGAAAATATCAAGATCAAAGTAAGAAGGTGCAAAATAGAAGTTTCAAGCGCATAGGCAATCGTTCGTTGCCTAAAACGAAGTGTGAAAGGGGTTCAGAGCAATGGGAATAAGTATTACGTCTGATACCAGAATAGATCGCTAGGCAGGTGGCCCGTGAATTACATACGAAGTCAAGCGCGAGGAATAACTTTGACAACAGGGTGTACAGGAGAGTCAGGTTTCGATCATGTGGAACTGTGGGTTATGGGCCCACCAAGTGGGTTAAAAGTAGGAAAGGCGCTGACATCTTGCACGGTTATGATAGCAAGGCATGCCAGACGATAGACTGTCAGTTATGTTGGCAACAACGTTGGTACCAAGGGCGAGGGACAAAGAGAACCATTTTCCTGCTCGTTGAAATGAGGCGGACCAATAGGCAAAGTTCTCGTCCATCGATGGTTACCGGAATGCCATCAACAAAAGCAACAGGGTCTTACTGACATAGTTGTACACCAAGGTGTTTACATAAGCAGAAGAATATTACTGCTTAGATCATATAGATCACAAGAAAGGTTAAACAAAACAATGGAAAGGAAAAAATTGATTATCAGATTAAACAGAACAATGGAAAGGAAAATTGTGATTATCAGATTAAACAGAACAATGGAAAAGGAAAATGTGTTTAAACACATATTTCAGGGGTATATCCTTCCCAAGGAAAAGCAGAGCATGATACCCATGACAGGATAGAAAGTAGAAAACCATTTAGGTAATGGGAGAGGAATTTCATGACATTACCCATACAACGGTGTTAGGATAATTGATAAAGAAAATTTAGCATTGTGCTTGAAATGTTCTTATTGAAGATCGGAGTACCACAGACATGCTTCGAGATAACATTGACATGGTCTTCAAGCAAGGTCGGACTTTGGATACTCAAAGGATTCATCAGGAACAATTTATAGAATAAGTCTTACAATTTCCTCATGGAAGAATGGTTAACCTTGCTAAAAAGGAAACTATAACAATAGGGCCTCCGACCAGGTGGGCTAGGTATGACACCACCTTACCGGGTCATATAAAGACCAACATTATAACTCTTGTAAATATGTTCTAGCCATCCTATCTGACCGAGATTCAGTTCCGATTGGTGTCAGGGTACCTCAGACTCAGGATACCTGAGAAGAAAAGGTGCAACACAAATTGATGAGATGTCATTGTAAGATTCTTGGGAAATGAACTATGGGAGCGAGTTCTGAAACAAAAGTTCTTTAGTAAACCAAGGACAGGATGAGGATGTGGCTGATGGACTCAGTGATAATTCATCGAGATTTCCAAAAAGATGGATTCCCACAATTATGTGAACAAGAGGATAGCATTGATTAGACCAAATGATATAAGGACATATGTTCGAGGAAAAACATCCACGAATAATCATCGATCGAAAAGTGCACCCAAAAATATGGACTAGGTAGCACGATCAATGTTAGGATGATGAGTCACTAACCAGCACACGAAGAATGAATTTATCGCCCATTCACTTCAAAGTAATAGGGTTGCTAAAAGTTTTGAATTCACACATCATAGTTCAATTGTCGGTGTTCCGGTTAGGAACAACACGAGGGACCAAGCAATGAACTGAGAAGGCAAGAAGTATTACTACATCAAGAATTCTTAATAGGTGAAGCAATTCTCACAACATCCTTGACATAATAGATGGTAATACTCCAAGGTAGAACATAACATAAGTTGGATAGCAGGTTGCATCCATACAAGAACAAGTTTGTGATGAAAGGAAGGTAAGGATGTTGTCGATGGTAACTCAAATTATCAAGGGACGAGGATGGCACTTATCATCATGAATTCGTTTGTTATCCTGGAAGGAGTCAAAATGTTGATGATGATCACGACAATTTCTGTCGAGAGGTTCCATGAAGAAGCAATCAAACAGCGACTGCATCAAGCAAAAGGACTACTGCAGCGAAAGATTATTGGATCCACGAATAAAACACCAACTCGAAATCAAGCTTGTTGTTCGAGGTGAATGATAAGACGAGGAAGACCGATGTAAGTTTAGCTCATCGTCGAAAGTTGTGCTCCAGGAATAAGGACCAGGCAGCACAGTTAAAATCAGCATGATAATGATATAGCCGATTAGGCTAGGAATGACTTGAAGGTTTATTAACTTGTAAGAAATGAAATTTACTTAGAGTCATCGAATCGGAGTGTGGATTCGATTCAGTTATTGGTGTCCTTGAGTGTTTAACAACTCAGAACCCATGGAAAATTGGAATCGGCGAGAAATAATAGTTGACGAAGAACTCATAAGAAGTTATGTAGTTCCGTTAATTTTTCAAGATACCAGAGGGTAATACTCGAAGGCAGATCAGAATAGAGGTTGGAGTGGTGTATTTATTAGCAGAAGACAAGTGCCTTTTAACTTCTCTGAGAATTGAAATCGAAGGAGAACAATATGGTTGGGACCACATTTGTAAATCATCAAACCACAGAAATACGACTGATTTGTAACAAGGGGATAATTACTATTATGAGAAGCTTCCATGATAAGATCTACCTCGTTTCCATGGGCATAAACAAAAAGTTCAAGGTCGAATCCCACTTCTCCAATGCATAACCTATCATTCACTGCTCATTTTCGATGGAGTTGTAGTGTTGAAATTTTATCTGGTAAATCACCAGAAGAATATGACTCGTGAAAACTCTCGGGTTCACACGGATTAGGGAAGGCATAGGTTCAACCCATAGGTGCATCTTAGGAACATATACCATAAACTTCAAAAGTAATTAATCACAAGCTCGATTGTAGAGCATGGTTGACAAAGGCAGAGGATACAATTTACCAAAGGCATTATGTATCAAGGGAAGAACTCTCAAGGTAATTGAATATGAAGGACGTTGCCGGATAAAATCCAACAAAGGATCTAATGGTCCACAAGAGATCTAATGTGAGCATCGGTACTCAACTAGAAGAAGAAAGAATGCAAGGAGATCATATTGTAGAAACAACTAACTAATTCAAAGCTCAAATGCAAGGAATTATGATTTCCAAATCAAGGGATCAGAAGCAAATGCTTTGATTAGGGATGGATAAGTTGAATAAACTTAGGGGTACAATCGATGGCAATCTGATTGGCCGAGAACCAGCTCATGTTCGGAAGACATCTGAGCCGGAAAGATAATTTATAAGGATCAACTGATGATTGCGTGCATTCGCACACATGTAGAATCAACGGACTCAAAATGATAATGACAAAGGATGTCAATAAGATTACTAGACTTATGGGATTAACCATAATGAAAGCAAGCAAGAATTTCAAGAGCAGTAGGCTACCGAGGATTTTCAAAAGATCGAATGGTATTTTGAAGACTGTTGTGAAATACATGAATCAACTGGGAATGAGCGGATACTCGATAAGTGCGAGAAATTATCCGTAGGGGTATTCAAGTGGCAAAGAACAGCAAGGCAGTAGGCACAAAGTATTCTCGGAACAATAGAGAGAATTTTGGGGTATCTTGTAACAACAAGATCAACTGGGAATAAAAGTAAGAATGGCAGGTGTATGTATTTATCCATAGGGATATTTCGGTGGTAGGGAATTGCAAAAGCGACGGGCACAAAGTCTCAAGAGAACATCAGAGATTATCTTCGGAATCTTCTGACGCACCAAGCAATTATCTGGAGTGAGGGGCTCTCCGGGAGGAAGTAATTACGAGAACCTAGAGTTAGAGGAGTTAACAAAATCATATAACCCGAATAGAAGAGAGATCAGAGTCCCAGAGAAATCATTTAACCCGAATAAAAGATCCTAATACCACCCAATGGCGACGTGGGCCCGTAAGACACACAGCCATGTTAGTAAAAGTTTAGCAATGTCTAGACTCGACTTCGGCCAAGGAGTGTGGAAGGGGGGTTCCTACAGGCAGTCGGCTCTGATACCAACTTGTGACGCCCCCGACTCAATCATACACTAATCATACACGCAAATGTGTACGATCAAGATCAGGGACTCACGGGAAGATATCACAAGACAACTCTAGACACAAATTAATAATAATACAAGCATTATATTACAAGTCAGGGGCCTCGAGGGCTCGAATACATAAGCTCGAACACACAAGAGTCAGCGGAAACAATAATATCTGAGTATAGACATAAGTTAAACAAGTCTGCCTTAAGAAGGCTAGCACAAAAGCCACAACGATCGAAAAGGCAAGGCCTCCTGCCTGGGACCTCCTAACTACTCCTCAAAGCCAAACTTTATGTAGAAACATCCTCGGGATCCTCTGGCTCCTGGACTCCATCATATGATCGCAATAACAGGGAAAAGGGGAAAAAGAAGTAGCAAAGCAACCGTGAGTACTCATCCAAAGTACTCGCAAGCAAGGATCTACACTACATATGCTTCGGTATCAATGAAAGGGGTAGTATCTGTGGACTGAACTGCAGAATACCAGAATAAGAGGGGGAGAAGCTAGTCCTATCGAAGACTACGCTTCTGGCAGCCTCCTTCTTAAAGCATATAGAAGAGAGTAGCTGGTAAGTTAACCAAGTAACAACGTATAGCATAATCCTACCCGGCGATCCTCTCCTCGTCGCCCTGTGGAAGAGCGATCACCGGGTTGTATCTGGCACTTGAAAGGGTGTGTTTTATTAACTATCCGGTTCTAGTTGTCATAAGGTCGAAGTACACCTCCGGGTCGTCCTGTTACCGTGGACACGGCTATTCGAATAGATAAATCTTCCCTGCAGGGGTGCACTACATTACCCAACACGCTCGATCCCTCTGGTCGGACACACTTTCCTGGGTCATGCCCGGCCTCGAAAGATCAACACGTCGTAGCCCTACCTAGGCTCAACAGAGAGGTCAGCATGCCGGTCTAAATCCTAAGCGCGCAGGGGTCTTGGGCCCATCGCCCTTTGCACTCCTGCACCTTGCGTGGCGGCCGGAAGCAGACCTAGGCCCCCCCCCCCTAATACAAGAGCAGGTGTTCCAGTCCAATCTGGCGCGAGCCGCTCAGTCGCTGACGTCTAGAAGGCTTCGGCTGATACTACAACGTCGAATGCCCATAAATGTTTCTCCGTGGTGGTTAGTGCGTATAGGCCAGTGGCCAACTCAGATCAAATACCAAGATCTCGTTAAGCATGTTATTTGATGTAACCGCGGACGCCGACCAGGGACCAGACCCACCTGTCTCCTAGGTGGTCACAACCTACCCTGTTGCTCCACCACAAAGTAATACTCGGGGGCCGTCGGGAACCCAGGCCCACCACTACCTGGGTGGAACCACCTGTCCCTTCAGCCCCATATCCGAAAGTAACATAAGTATGTAATAGTATATAGTATATACCCGTGATCACCTCCCGAGTGATCACAGCCCAGTAGTATAGCATGGCAGACGGATAAGTATGTAGTGCCACTAATGATAAACCAGCAACCTATACTAAGCATATAGGATTGCAGGTAAGGTAACAAAAGAAGTAACAAGGACAGGCTATGCAGCAGTATAGGATCAAACCGATGAAACAGTAACACTACTCTAATGCAAGCAGTAGAGGGAAAGAGTAGGCGATATCGGGATGAACAAGGGGGGGGTTGCTTGCCTGGAAGCTCTGTTGAGAAGGAAGGGTCATTGTCGACGTAGTCGTACTCAGGGGCATCAGCGTCGGTCTCGGGGTCTACCGGAGAAGAAGAGGGGGAAGAAACAGAAAATACGGAGCAAACAAGGCATCATAAAACATAACATGACAAACGCGGTGCTAGGGGTGACCTAACGCGCTACTAGGCGATACTGGCGAAGGGGCAAACATTCGGGAATGTTTTCCCGAAGTTTGGTATTTTCGGACAGATGAAACGGAGGGGGCCGGTTCCATATTCGCTATGCTAGGGACGTGCGGCAGACAAATGGACAGCGTATTCGGATTCGTCTCATTTTTCTAAGCAACTTACATGTACAAAGTATTTTCATGTGAGTTACGGTTATTTTCCTATGAATTTCCAAAGTTTTGGCTATTTTCAGGATTTACTGAAATTTGGCTGTCTAAGAATCCCTCAGTTTTGAACATCATTTAGCTATTTTCCCAAGGCTATAGCTAGTGTTCTAGTCATCCTATGGAGTAGTGTCTTATATCAATCTTGATCAATTTTCTGTGATCTACATGACAGTATCAAGTGCAGCTATGTTATCATCCATTTGCTTGTTCAAATCTTTGTTTGAAAAGTGCTACTGCAGCATTTTTGTTTTTCTGTTAACAGAACGTAGCAATTTGTGATTTTCTTTGCATTTAATCCATACATCAAATGGATTTGGTCCAGTGGGATAAAATGAAGTTTGTCAAGTGTACTCTCTGCCCATATAATTTTTACTCATGTTAACCATAGTTTAGTCACTGTTTAGGGACTGCTCAGAGGGTTAGTCAATGTAGCAGCAGCAAAGCTAGCTACTGCTACAGTAACATTCAGTTACTGTAGCAGAGCAGCAGAGGACCAGCAGCACAGCAGAGGTGGGCACGGCCACACTCTATACCACACACACACATACAGCACACACGCACACGGGCGCGCCGGCGGCCACGGCGCGCAGCGGCAGCGGTGGTGGCGGCGCTAGGCAGCAGCAGGAAAGAGCAGTAGTAGCGCGGCAACAGCACAGCAGGAGCAGCTAGCAGCAGATGCAGTAGCAGCAGCGGACAGGAGCGGGCGGCGCGGGACGCAGGCAAGGCGCATGGGCGCGTGGCCGGGGGCGCGCATGGGGCGGGTGTTGGGGCATGCACGGGCGCGGCCGGGAAGGTGCAGGCTTATAGAGAGTTACGGGCGCGGCGGCCGATTATGAGTACGGCACTACAACGGCAGATCCGCACGGGAGAGCAAGGGGGAAGGGAAGCAGGGCTCACTGTGAGCCTGTAGGGGTGCGTAGCATGCTTGGGGAGGCTCCGGTGGCGACGGTGGGATGGCGATGTCCACGGTGGAGGAGACCGGCGATGTCGAGCTTGGCGACGCCCCGGCTTGAACTTGAGGGCGGGGACGACGTGGAGGTGTCCGACGGAGCTCCTGGGCATGCGGAGACGGCGAGAAGAGGCGGTTGACCGTGGCAATGGCGACGAGGTGGCCTCGGGGGCGACGAGCGAAACCCAGTGGGGCGAGGGCGCCCAGATCCAGTGGGGGGGGGAAGGAAGTGAGGGGAGAGAGCTAGGGTTTGGCCCGGGGCGTGGCCTTATAGGAGTGGGGGGCCCGCGGATGGCCGCCACGACGACGGCCGGTACCGTGGCAGGCATTGTCCATGGCCACGGGGTGGTTCATGAACAGGGGAGGAGAGGAGGGGTGCGCCTGGGCCGGTGGGCCGGTTGGTCCAGTTGGGCCAGGGGGTGGGGGTTTCTTTATTTTTTTATTTTTTTGTTTATTTTGTTTTCTGTTTTCTCTTAACCTTAATTTTATTTTTGTTTTACAAAACATAAAATTAGTTTCTATATTAGTATCACTAAACATCCCTCTACCACAAACAGTTTGGCACCTCAATTAAAAATAGTTTGTATTTGTTTATTATTTAAAAGCATTTAAATAATTGTTTCAATAGCTGTTTTAATTATTTTAGGGCATCTAGGAAACTTTAAAAATGTTGGTTTCTCCACCATAATCACTTATGATTTACTTGTCACCGTTTGTACTTTTTAGTTCTAATGTTTGAAAACTTTTATAGTTTGACTTTATTTTAAATTTGAATTTCCGAATCGGTTTTGAACTAACACGAGACTAACAACAGTAACCGAGGTGATGTGGCATCATTAGTAGAGGATTACTGTAGCATAATTATCCGGGTGTCACATACGGGTCCATAGCTAGTAGCTAGATCGCTTCTTCTCTCTCTTTGATCTTCAATACCATGTTCTCCTCGATGTTCTTGGAGTTCTATCCGATGTAATATTCTTTTGCGGTGTGTTTGTTGAGATCCGATGAATTGTGGATTTATGATCAGATTATCTATGAATATTATTTGAATCTTATTTGAATTCTTATATGCATGATTTGATATCTTTGTATTTCTCTTTGAATTATCGGTTTAGTTTGGCCAACTAGATTAGTTCTTCTTGCAATGGGAGAGGTTCTTAGTTTTGGGTTCAATCTTGCGGTGTCCTCACCCACTGACATAGTAGGGGTAGGGAGGTATGTTTTGTATTATTGCCATCAAGGATAAAAAGATGGGGTTTTCATCATATTGCTTGAGTTTATCCCTCTACATCATATCATCTTACTTAATGCGTTACTCTGTTCTCTTGAACTTAATACTCTAGATGCAGGCAGGAGTCGGTTGATGTGTGGAGTAATAGTAGTAGATGCAGAATCATTTTGGTCTACTTGACACGGACGTGATGCCTATATGCATAATCATTGCCTTGGATATCGTCATAACTTTGCGCTTTTCTATCAATTGCTCGACAGTAATTTGTTCACCCACTGTATTATTTGCCTTCAAGAGAGAAGCCTCTAGTGAAACCTATGGCCCCCGGGTCTATTTTCCATCATATATTTTCAGATCTATAAACCAAAAAATACCCAAAAATACCTTGTTGCAATTTATTTACTTTTATTTTATTTTACATTTTAGTAATCTTTTTTATCTATCTCTATCAGATCTCACCATTGCAATTGACCGTGAAGGGATTGACAACCCCTTTATCGCGTTGGGTGCAAGTGTTTGATTGTTTGTGCAGGTGCATAGATTGGAGACTTGCTTGTACCTCCTACTGGATTGATACCTTGGTTCTCTAACTGAGGGAAAAACTTATCTCTACTTTGCTGCATCACCCTTTCCTCTTCAAGGGAAAAACCAACGCAAGGTCAAGAAGTAGGAGGAAGAATTTCTGGCGCCGTTGCCGGGGAGATCTACATCAAGCCTACCAAGTACCCACCATACACTCTCATCTCTTGCATAACATTATTTACCATTTGCCTCTTGTTTTCCTCTCCCCCACTTCTAAAATGATTTCAGAAAAACACAAAAAGATTTGCCTTTTTATTTGCCTTCTTTCCGTTTGCCCTTATGTCTTACTTGGTTTGTTTGCTTGTTCGCTTGGAATAATTGTGTATTTATTAAAAATCAGAAATCAAAAATTTATGGATCCTCATCCACTCGCTAATCTTTTTAAGAGATCCAATTATGATGAATCAATTGCTAGTGAGTTTTGTGTAGTAGATTATCTTTATGAAGTTTTGCTTGAGATTCGTGAATCTGAAAATTGTGATGAAGTGTTAAAAAAAGAAATTTATGAAGTGATTCATGATAGCTCCTTGAATGAAAAGCATGATTGTAATGGTGTTATTATAAATTCTATTAATGTCAATAGTGCTAATAATATACAAAACCCTAAGCTTGGGGATGCTAATTTTGCTATGTCCACTACTTGTTGCAATAATCATGATTGGGGTGATTTTTCTTATGATCTTGAAAATTTATTTAAGCCTCATGATGAATATGATATTGATAATAGTGTTTGCAATAATATTGAAAGTGGGTTTGGAAGAGTGTCAACTCTAGGTAATTATGATCCCACTACTTTGGAGAATGATCAATCTCATGAAAATTTTGATAAAAGTGGGTTTGAAGAGGTCATGACTTTATTTGATGATAATCCCACTATTTTGGAAGAGTGCCAACTTTGCATGCATGTGGATCATGAAGAGAATATTTTATGTGATAGTTATATTGTTGAATTTGATTATGATCCTACATCTAATTATTATGAGAGAGGAAAATATGGTTGTAGAAATTTTCATGTTACTAAATTACCTCTCGTTATGTTGAGATTGCTATTTTTTTCTTTCTTCTTCCTTGCATATGCTAGTTTTTGCTTGTCTTGATAATTTGTTTGCCTATAAAATGCCTATGCATAGGAAGCATGTTAGACTTAAATTTGTTTGTCACATGTTTTATGATGCTCTCTTTGGGTTTCAATTATTATCTTTCTTGAGAGCATCATCGAAACCTCAATGCCTAGCTAAAAGGCTTTAAAGAAAAGCGCTTGTTGGGAGGCAACCCAATATTTTTATTTTCTATTTTTATGAGAATACACATTATTACCTCTGTAGAAATTGTATTTTGGTGTTTTAATTAGTGTTTGAGCCAAGTAAGACCTTTGGGATGGCTTACGGTGATAGTTGATTTGATCTTGCTGAAAAACAGAAACTTTTTAGTCCAGTTTAAGGATTTTAGTAATTCACAGAAGCCACTAAAAACTCTAAAAAAATTAGAAACGATTTATATACAAATTTCCTCTGTTTTCCTAATGTTTTAGAATTTTTGGAGTTACAGAAGTATTATAACAATTCGGATCTTCACAGACTGTTCTATTTTTGACAGATTCTGTTTTCTATGTGTTGTTTGCTTATTTTGATGAATCTATGGGTAGTATCGGGGGGTATGAACCATGGAGAAGTTGGAATAAAGTAGATATTACACCAATATAAATAAATAATGAGTTCACATCAGTACCAAAAGTGGTGATTTTATTTTCTTATACTAACGGATCTCATGAGTTTTCTGTTGAGTTTTGTGTTGTGAAGTTTTCAAGTTTTGGGTAAAGATTTGATGGACTATGGAATAACGAGTGGCAAGAGCCTAAGCTTAGAGATTCCAAAGGCACCCCAAGGTAATATTCAAGGACAACCAAGATCCTAAGCTTGGGGATGCCCCGGAAGGCATCCCCTCTTTCGTCTTCAATCCATCGGTAAATTTACTTGAGGCTATATTTTTATTCACCACATGATATGTGTTTTGCTTGGAGCGTCTTGTATGATATGAGTCTTTGCTTTTTATTTTGCCACAATCATCCTTTCTGTACACACCTTTTGAGAGGGACACACATTAATCATGAATTTATTAGAATACTCTATGTGCTTCACTTATATCTTTTGAGCTAGGCAATATGCTCTAGTGCTTCACTTATATCTTTTTAGAGCACGGCGGTGGTTTTATTTTATAAAAATTATTGAACTCTATTGCTTCACTTATATTATTTTGAGACTCTCTAAACAGAATGGTAATTTGCTTAGGTTATGTGGTCCTAATATGATGGACATCCAAGAGGGATATAACAAAAACTTTCATATTAAGTGCATTGAATACTATGAGAAGTTTGATTCCTCATGATTGTTTTGAGATATAAAGATGGTGATATTAGAGTCATGCTAGTGAGTAATTATGGATTGGTAGAAATACTTGTGTCAAAGTTTGTGATTCCCGTAGCATGCACATATGGTGAACCGTTATGTGATGAGGTCGGAGCATGATTTATTTATTGATTGTCTTCCTTATGAGTGGCAGTCGGGGACGAGCGATGGTCTTTTCCTACCAATCTATTCCCCTAGGAGCATGCGTGTAGTAGTTTGTTTCGATAGCTAACAGACTTTTGCAATAAGTATGTGAGTTCTTTATGACTAATGTTGAGTCCATGGATTATACGCACTCTCACCCTTCCACCATTGCTAGCCTCTCTAGTACCGCGCAACTTTCACCGGTGCATTACACCCACCATATACCTTCCTCAAAACAGCCACCATACCTACCTATGATGGCATTTCCATAGCCATTCCGAGATACATTGCCGTGCAACTTCCACCGTTCTGTTTATTATGACACGCTTCATCATTGTCATATTGCTTTGCATGATCATGAAGTTGACATCGTACTTGTGGCAAAGCCACCATTCATAATTTTTATACATGTCACTCTTGAGTCATTGCACATCCCGGTACACCACCGGAGGCATTCATATAGAGTCATATATTTGTTCTAGTATCGATTTGTAATTCTTGAGTTGTAAGTAAATAAAAGTGTGATGATCATCATTATTAGAGCATTGTCCCACGTGAGGAAAGGATGATGGAGACTATGATTCCCCCACAAGTCGGGATGAGACTTCGGATGAAAAATAAAATAAAATAAAATAAAAGCAGAGAAAAAAGAGAGAAAAGAGAGAAAAAGAGAGGCCAAAGAGCCCAAAATAAAAAAAATGAGTGAAAAGAGAGAAGGGGCAATGCTACTATCCTTTTTCCACACTTGTGCTTCAAAGTAGCACCATGATCTTCATGATAGAGAGTCTCCTATTTTGTCACTTTCATATACTAGTGGGAATTTTTCATTATAGAACTTGGCCTGTTTATTCCAATGATGGGCTTCCTCAAATTGCCCTAGGTCTTCGTGAGCAAGCGAGTTGGATGCACACCCACTTAGTTTCTTTTGAGCTTTCATACACTTATAGCTCTAGTGCATCCGTTGCATGGCAATCCCTACTCACTCACATTGATATCTATTGATGGGCATTTCCATAGCCCGTTGATACGCCTAGTTGATATGAGACTATCTCCTTCTTTTTGTCTTCTCCACAACCACCATATTCTATTCCACCTATAGTGCTATATCCATGGATCACGCTCATGTATTGCGTGAAAGTTGAAAAAGTTTGAGAACATCAAAAGTATGAAACAGTTGCTTGGTTTGTCATCGGGGTTGTGCATGATTTAATACTTTGTGTGATGAAGATGGAGCATAGCCAGACTATATGATTTTGCAGGGATAACTTTCTTTGGCCATGATATTTTGAGAAGACATGATTGCTTTATTAGTATGCTAGAAGTATTATTGTTTTTATGTCAATATTAAACTTTTGTTTTGAATCTTATGGATCTGAATATTCATGCCACAATAAAGAAAATTACATGGATAAATATGTTAGGTAGCATTCCACATCAAAAATTCTATTTTTATCATTTACCTACTCGAGGACGAGCAGGAATTAAGCTTGGGGATGCTTGATATGTCTCCAACTTATCTATAATTTTTTATTGTTCCATGCTATTATATTATCTATTTTGGATGTTTTATATGCATTAATATGCTATTTTATATTATTTTTGGGACTAACTTATTAACCCAGAGCCCGGTGCCAGTTTCTGTTTTTTCCTTGTTTTTGAGTTTCGCAGAAAAGGAATATCAAACGAAGTCCAAACGGAATAAAACTTTACGATGATTTTTCTTGGACCACAAGACACACGTAGGACTTGGAGACCAAGGCAAAGGAGTCCCCAGGCGACGGCAAGGGTGCAGGGCACGCCCCGAGGGGGCGCCCCCTGCCTTGTGGGTCCCTCGGAGCTCCTCTAACCCTATTCTTCGGCCTATAAATTTCCAAATATTCCCAAACCATCAGAGGCATCAACGAAAATAGTTTTCCGCTGCCGCAACCTTCTGTACCAGTGAGATCCCATCTTGGGGCCTTTTCCGATGATCTGCCGAAGGGGGATTCGATCATGGAGGGCATCTACATCAACCCTATTGCATTTCCAATGAAGCGTGAGTAGTTTACCTCAGACCTACAGGTCCATAGCTAGTAGCTAGATGGCTTATTCTCTCTCTTTGATCTTCAATACCATGTTCTCCTCGATGTTCTTGGAGTTCTATCTGATGTAATATTCTTTTGCGGTGTGTTTGTTGAGATCCGATGAATTGTGGATTTATGATCAGATTATCTATGAATATTATTTGAATCTTCTCTGAATTCTTATATGCATGATTTTATATCTTTGTATTTCTCTTGGTTGTGTGCGTAGTCCCCAGGATATGATTTATTACTTCTCTGAAAAATATTTTCCTGCTCATAAGAAACAAGCTCCTTTAAAGGAAATATTTAACTTTGTGCAAATTGAAGAAGAGAGTCTCCCACAAGCTTGGGGGAGGCTTCTCCAATTACTTAATGCTTTGCCTGATCATCCTCTCAAGAAAAATCAAATACTTGATATCTTTTATAATGGACTAACCGATGCTTCTAGGGACCACCTAGATAGTTGTGATGGTTGTGTTTTCAGGGAACAAACTGTTGAACAAGCTGAAGCGCTATTGAATAATATATTGAGTAATGATAATGATTGGACTCTTTCCGAACCACCTCCTAAACCAACTCTGAAAAAAAGAGGTATTCTATTTCTTAGTCCTGAAGATATGCAAGAGGCAAAGAAAACTATGAAAGAAAAAGGTATTAAAGCTGAAGATATTAAGAATTTACCACCTATTGAAGAAATACATGGTCTTAACACTCTGACACAGGTAGTAGAGGTAAATTCTCTCTATAGATTTGATGAAGGTGATATTCTCATAATAAGTCTGCTAGTCAATGCTTGGATGAATTTGATAACTTTATTGTTAAACAAGAAACTTCAATGCATATGTTAGTAGACAATTGAAACGTAATGCTTATATGCTTGACTGCTTGGGTGACTATATGTGTAGAACTATTAATGATCTCAGGATTATTAGTAAACATGCTTCCATGGTAAAAACTCAAGTAGAACAAGTTCAAAAGGCACAAAATGATTTGTTGAATGAGATGAATAATAGGAACAATGATCATGCTGTTAGAGTTATGACTAGAGGTGGTAAAATGACTCAGGAACCTTCTTATCCTAAGGGCCATCCCAAGAGAATTGAACAAGATTCTCAGAGAATTAATACTAATGCACCTAGTCCTCCTAGTAATAAAAATAAAAAGAATGATGATAGGACTTTGCATGCTTATAGTGAACCTGTTGCAGACACACCTGAGAATCCAAATGATATTTCTATTTCTGATGCTGAGACACAATCTGGTGATGAACATAAACCTAGCAATAATCATAATGATGATGTTCATGTTGATGCTCAACCTAGCAATCATAATGATGTGGAGATAGAACCTGCTGTTGATCTTGATAACCCACAACCTAAGAATAAAAGATATGATAAAAGAGACTTTATTGCTAGGGAACATGGTAAAGAAAGAGAACCATGGGTTCAGAAACCCATGCCCTTTCCTCCTAAACCATCCAAGAAAAAGGATGATGAGGATTTTGAGCGCTTTGTTGAAATGCTTAGACCTGTCTTTTTGCGTATGCATTTGACTGATATTCTTAAAATGTCTCCTTATGCTAACTATATGAAAGATATTGTTCCTATAAAAGAAAGATACCAGAAGCTAAAATTTCCACCATGCTTGCTAATTATACTTTTAAGGGTGGAATACCTAAGAAACTAGGAGATCCTGGAATACCAACTATACCATGCTCCATTAAAAGAAACTATGTTAAAACTGCTTTATGTGATCTTGGAGCCGGTGTTAGTGTTATGCCTTTCTCTTTATACCGAAGACTTGATTTGAATAAGTTGACACCAACTGAAATCTCTTTGCAAATGGCTGATAAATTAACTGCTATACCCATCGGTATTTGTGAGGATGTGCCTGTCGTAGTTGCAAATGTTACTATTTTAACGTACTTTGTTATTCTTGATATACCCGAGGACGACAGTATGTCGATCATCCTTGGTAGACCCTTTTTGAATACTACAGGGGCTGTTATTGATTGCAACAAGGGCAATGTCACTTTTCATGTTAATGGTAATGAGCATACGGTACACTTTCCGAAGAAACAACCTCAAGTGAATAGTATCAACTGCATTGGAAAAATTTCAACAATTACTATTCGAGGTTTTGAGTTCCCTCTCCGTATTGTCAAAAAGAAATATGATATTCCTATTGTTGGGGACATGCATATCCCCGTTGAGGTAACTTAGTGTTATACGAATGTTCTCCGGTTTCATGTCATTCGGAAGAAGTTTGTTAAAAAGACTTGATCAACCTTGTTAATGGATTCCTTTGGATGGGCATGAGATGGATGAATTTAGTAAACATAACTTTCTATACCCACTCTTTACTTTCTGTTATTTAGAATAAATAAAGCAAAAATACTGTTATTGCTCTGTTTTCTGAATTATCCGTGCAATAAAAAATGACCAGAAAATAGAAGTTCTCCAAATACCCAGAAAATTTAGTATGATTTTTTCTAGAATATTTAAGAATTTTTGGCACTGAAAACACATTGGGGGGGTGCACCAGTGGGCCACAAGCCCAGAGGGCGCGCCCACCCCCCTGGGCGCGCCTACAGGACTTGTGGTCCCACGTGGGTCCCCGTCACTTATTCCAGCACCCATCCACTTTGTCTTCCTCCAGGAAAAAAATCCCACTATTGCTCAAACCCGTGTTCTTGCTCATTTTGCTGCCATTTTTGATCTCCTTGCTCGGAACTCCGTTTCCGAAACCGTTTCGGGGGATTGTTCTTCGGTATGTGACTCCTCCAATGGTCCAATTAGTTTTTGTTCTAGTGCTTTATATATTGCAAATTTTTGCTGCTGTGGTGACCTTGTTCTTGAGCTTGCATGTCAAATTTATATGGTCCAAAGTAGTTTTGTTGCATGATATAGCTTCTAGACACTTGTGGGAGTAGTTGCTATCAATCTTGTTGAGTTTTGTTCACTTTTGTTTTGAGTCACTAAAAATTTCAGAAATTTTTCAGAGAAATAAAATGTTGAGGAAAGTGTTCCAAGGTGGTTCCTCAAAGAAGAAATCTCCAAGGCTCGCGATACGTGAGCCGGACCTTGAACCACCGAGGGATGCTCAAGTGCAACCTTGCGAATGACCATCGGATCACTTCATGACTCATGCAGGTTTCTAGGAAGAATTTGATATGTATGTACACAACGCCGGCCTGACAGACTTCGTGTCAGATAAGTGTTTACAGTATTACAACCTCACCGATTCCTTTGTTCGGAGATTTAAGTATTCAGTCCAGCGCAATACGCATTCTGTTGTGTTTGATCTTTATGATAAATCATTTACCATGGACCTTGAAGATTTTAATGATGCATGCAAAATTCCACAATGGGGCACTTGTACTGAACATCGCAAAGCTGATTGCATTGGATTCCTTGCTAGCATTACCGTAGGTGAAACTAGGACCATAACACAAGCCACTATAGGGAGCATTCACTTTCCTGCATTACATTACTTTGCTCTCTTTGTGGGTAGATGCATTAATGGTAAACATGATCATAGCCACCTCTGTGCCTTTGATTTAAGTGTCCTCAAGAGTGCTGTAATGAATGATAAACAATTTAACTTGGGGGCTATCATTGCACGTAGATTACATAATAATGCTAAAGATGGGGATTTCTTTGGTGGAATTTATGCCACCTGTTTAGCTATTTATCTTGGTGTTCCCATAAGAGAAAATGATGCTCCGTTGCCACCTACTTTCCTTGATTATAATGCTATGGTACGCTACCAATTTCTTGAGAGGAACGAACAGTCCCTCCTGTACTGACTAATCTTTGACAGGGAGCGCGTCTTCCGCATTACTCTTCCTACTCCTGCCTTCTTTGACTTTCAGGTAAAATGAAGATATTTCATAACCAGAGAGGAGGCGGACGAGTATGAGAGAGCAGGGGAGGCCGCTCGCCTCCACGAGGCAGCCCTCCAAGCGGTAGCTGCCGCAGCTCGGTACAATCCCAACTACAATTTTGGATATCCGCCAGGCCAGCCGTGGCCCTAGACCAACTTAGGCTGAAAGCCTAAGCTTGGGGGAGTACGTATTTCTCACCGACATTACATTCATGTTCACACACTCATTTCAATTGTCGGTGTTCATACTTTTTCATTGTATTATCCATGTTAGTTTATTTTTCTTGCTTTCTTCTTGTGTGTTTCAAAACCTTGAGAAAATCCAAAAAAAAAAGGTCCTACTTCTTTTAGTTTTTCTTTCTAGTTTATTTAGTAGTAGTATTAAAAGAAAACCCAAAAATATTTCTCGTTCTTCTTTTTCTTGTTGGGAGCTTTCCCGTGTAAATAGTTTTTCTCGTTTTCATTTTGCTTTCTTCAGAAAAACAAAAAAACTCCAAAAATATTTCAGTGTGTTTCTTTGAAATTCTTTTCCTTTTCTTTGGGTCGTAAGGAGAAGACCACGATGAAAATGTTGAGTGGCTCTCATATGCATTATTGTTGATCTAACAAAGAGCCCATATTACCTTGTCTTCTCCTTCGAATAAATGCTTGCAGTTTCCAGCTTAGTCCAATGCACATGCACTCTTATTATTATTCACACCATTCGGTCGTGCAAGTGAAAGGCAATAATGATGATACAAGATGAAATGATTGAGATGGAGAAAAACTGGTACGAACTCGACCTATTTTGTTTTTGTAAATATGATTAGCTCATCGTTCTTGATTCAGCCCATTATGAACGAAACATGTTTGCAATGACAATTAGAGATTATAGTTGCTCATGCCATGCTTAATTAGCTAGGAGTAGATAATGGTTTGTCTTGTGTGCCAACATGCAATTTAAAATGGTTATGATGTAGTATGATAGGATGGTATCCTCCTTTGAATGATTTAAGTGGCTTGACTTGGCACATGCTCACGCATGAAGTTGAATCAAAAACAACATAGCCTCCATGATATTTATCTTCATGGTGATTTATATCCTACTCATATTTGCACTCAATGTTGATTAATCTCAATGCATGTTTATGACTGTTGTCTCTCTCTAGTTGGTCGCTCCTCAATCTTTTGCTAGCCTTCACTTGTACTAAGTGGGAATACTGCTTGTGCATCCACTTCCTTAAACCCAAAGTTGTTCCATATGAGTCCACCATACCTACCTATATGCAGTATCTACCTGCCGTTCCAAGTAAATTTGCATGTGCCAAACTCTAAACCTTCAAAAAATAATCTGTTTTGTATGCCCGAATCGCTCATATAGTGACTGGGGGCTGTCAGTATCTTCCATGCTAGGTGGGTTATTCTCACGATGAGTGTTTATTCACTTGTCATTCACGAGAAAGTGGCTGGTAATCGGGATGCCCAGTTCCGTGCTCTAAATCAAATCAAAATATAATCATCAAACAAAACTCTCCCAGGACTATTGTTGGTATGGACGGTACCCGTGAATTCGGCTAGCCGTGGAGTGTGATTGTTGGTGGAGGGGGAGTAAAAACTTTACCATACTATTTGGGAACTGCCTATAATGTATCTAGCATGGAAGGTAGTGAGATCTCTTGGTTGTTATGTTGACAATGAAAGCATACCGCTCAAAATTATATTTATCTCTGTTTTAAAAGCTCCAAGCTATGGCACCTCTACAAATTCCTGCTTCCCTCTGCGAAGGGCCGATCTATTTACTTTTATTGCAGAGTCATCATCCTCTTATAAAAAGCACCAGCTAGAGAGCACCACTGTCATTTGTATGCTTTGTTATTAATTGATATTGAGTATGAGTGTGATTGGATCTCTTTTACCATGAATTATAATGTCTAGTCAGTCCTTAATCTTTAGGGGTGCTCTGCATTTATGTTTTGCGGTCTCAGAAAGGGCTAGCGAGATACCATTTTGCCATATTATATCATGATTGTTTTGAAAAAAGTGTTGTCATCCGAGATTCATTATTATTGCTTGTTAGTTGATTATGCCATTGATATGAGTAAATGTGAGACCTAAATGTTATTGTGAATATGGTTAGTTCATAATCTTTGCTGAAAATCTGAATATTGGCTAGACATATTTGCAACGACAAGATCAAACAGAGTTTGTACAAGTTTTTCTTTGTCACTTTCAGTTTGTCAACTGAATTGCTTGAGGACAAGCAATGGGTTAAGCTTGGGGGAGTTGATACGTCTCCATCGTATCTACTTTTCCAAACTCTTTTGCCCTTGTTTTGGACTCTAATTTGCATGATTTGAATGGAACTAACCCGGACTGACGTTGTTTTCAGCAGAATTGCCCATGGTGTTATTTTTGTGTAGAAATAAAAGTTCTCGGATTGACCTAAAAATTTACGGAGAATATTTTTGGAATATATAAAAAATATTGGCGCAAGAATTAGCCAGAGGGGGGCCACCCAGAGGCCACAAGCCCAGGGGGCGCGCCCACCCCCCTAGGGCGCGCCCTACAGGCTTGTGGGCCCCCTTGACCTCCTCCGACCTCAACTCCAACTCTATATAACCCTATTCGGGGAGAAAAAAATCAGAGAGAAGGATTCATCGCATTTTATGATACGAAGCCGCCACCACCTCCTGTTCTTCATCGGTAGGGCAGATCTGGAGTCTGTTTTGGGCTCCAGAGAGGGGGATCCGTCGCCATCATCATCACCAACCTTCCTCCATCACCAATTTCATGATGCTCACCGCCGTGCATGAGTAATTCCATCATAGGCGTGCTGGAAGGTGATGGCTTGGATGAGATTTATCATGTAATTGAGTTAGTTTTGTTAGGTTTTGATCCCTAGTATCCACTATGTTCTGAGATTGATGTTGCTATGACTTTGTTATGCTTAATGCTTGTCACTAGGGCCTGAGTGCCATGATTTCAGATCTGAACCTATTATGTTTTCATGAATATATTTGTGTTCTTGATCCTATCTTGCAAGTTGTAGACACCTATTATGAGTTATGATCCGCATACCCCAAGGTGACAATAATTGGATTCTATCCGGTGATTACCGTAGTTTGAGGAGTTCATGTATTCACTAAGTGCTAATGCTTTGTTTTGGTTCTCTATTAAAAGGAGGCCTTAATATCCCTTAGTTTCCATTAGGACCCCGCTGCCACGAGAGGGTAGGACAAAAGATGTCATGCAAGTTCTTTTCCATAAGCACGTATGACTATATACGGAATACATGCCTACATTATATTGATGAATTGGAGCTAGTTCTGTGTCACCCTAGGTTATAACTGTTACATGATGAATATCATCCGACACAATTATCATTACCGATCCATTGCCTACGAGCTTTTCACATATTGATCTTTGCTAAGTTACTTTGCCGTTGCCAATATTACAATCACTACAAAACTGCTACAGTTACTTTTGCCACCGTTACCGTTACTTCCATATTACTTTGCTACTAAATACTTTCCTGCAGATATTAAGTCTTTCAGGTGTGGTTGAATTGAAAACTCAGCAGCTACTACTCGTGAATATTCTTTGGCTCCCCTTGTGTCGAATCAATAAATTTGGGTTGAATACTCTACCCTCGAAAACTGTTGCGATCCCCTATACTTGTGGTGTCGTGGTATCACACGTCCACCTATGGGGCCATCGGCCCCTTGTGGTTCGGCAAGGGGGAAGAGCGCATTGCACAAAGAGCAGAAAGCATAGAGCAGCACGGCAACGGTGACACGGGCAGTTTTTACCCAGGTTCGGGCCGCCGCGAGGCGTAAAACCCTACTCCTGCTTTAGTGGAGTGATGGAAGGACCATGGTGGAGACGCGGCGCTCTAGCCCAGCAAGGTCGCTTCGGGGCGAGAGCAGCTACGCGCGTACGAGCGTACAAGGGTCCAAATCCTCTCTAAGGTAGCCACGGCCCTCCTTTTATAGGTCAAGGGGTCACCATAATGGCAAAACAGTCATTATGCACTGATTAGAATGCCACAGTGCTATCATACCTAACTCTGTAGACAGGATAGGGTGCATTAAATGCGCCGCTTAGTGTCACATCGTGGCGTAGCCCGGCAAGCCTTGCCGTGCCATTTAGCCACCTTTTCACCTGTCCGCGTGACACGTCTCCTAGATGGGTGTCATTTAGGGATGATCTTCCTCAGAAATGGCCTGCCACGTACCAAATAACAGCCACTTAGTCACTTGGGGGCTCGACACTGCATCGATGGGTGACTTGCATTGCTGTGAGGTGGAGCGGTGGAGCTTTGGCGGGGTAATCCGTCCTTGGCGTCCCTGGCAAGGCTACCTGGGGAGTCTTGAGGCTTGTCTCGGGGTAACCTCGAGCTCGCTAGGCTCACCTGCCCGGCAAGGGAGGTTTTTCCTTAGTGATATCTTGCTTATTTGGTTGGTCTTGGTATTCTTGATCCGCCCTTTGATTTCTCAAAGGGCCATCTCTTCTGCTTGGCCTTGTCTTGAATGTCATAACCTTGCTCTGGAGCCTGTGTACAGTCCGGGTAACACACCTGGGGGTTTGTTGCACCGACAGGAGCCCCCGGGCCTGGCCTGAACGCGCTGCCAAGCGTCGTCGGGGTAGGCCCTGTCTAGTACACAGGCGTGCTGGTTGCGGTAGCTCGACCTTTCAGATCTTCTTTGCTTCTTCATTAACCTGTGCCTGAGTCAATTTCCGGTTTTCCCGCGCGTCGTGTGAGACGTAGTGGGGAGGTTAGTAAGCCATGATCCATGGGCTACCCACGCCCCATGTTCAAGGGGCGGTAACTGTCATTCCGCTATCTTCCCCGCTTCTGTCGTTTCCGCCATGTGTGCAGCATGCATTGTGCTGGGTTGGTGGTGGACGCGGAGAGCGTGGAAACATGTGCCATGGCAGAAATCCAGACGCCATGGATTGGCGCACGGGGTCGGCCTTGATTCCATGAGCCGTTGGTGGCGCGAGAGGGAGCCGAATTACCGGAGCGGGGCGGTCGCTCCCCCTCAGTAGGGAGCCAGCCCCCGGCCTTGTTTTCCTTATAAAAGGGAACGCGGGCGGGGGTGTAGGCTCATATCCATTCCCTTCTTCTTTCTTCTGGTGTCGTTTCTTCATCATGGTGAGGGGAAGAGGACGCAGTGGCACCCCAGTAGTGGCGACAAGGGCTTCTGCTCGACAGCGCCTCCCTCCTCCCGCTGAAGATGTAGGGGTGGAGCCCGCTGCGAGAGGAGGTAGGAGGGGGCGAGGTCGCGACCGTCGTGGTGCTCAGGGTCGAGGTGGGCGAGGGGGCGCTCGGGCCACCCCTCCGCCAGCTGCTCAACCCCCAATGGAGGGCCACATTGGAGACCAACCGCTGGAATTCATCATCAGACTGTACAAGCCCCCGCAAGGCCATCTCTGCCTCCCTACTCCGTTCATGAGGGTGATGGAGCTTGAACAGCCGCGCGTGTTGAAGTTGCACATGAGGGGTTGCTGCAATGGCAGCATGCGGGTGGATGTGGACTTCCCCGCTCCTCATGTTATGCTCTTCCGACGCGGCTGGAAAACCTTTGCTCGCACCCACAGCTTGTCGGAGGGGCACGTCCTCCATTTTAAACTAATGTAGGCCGATCTGCTCTCCATCAAGGTCTTCGGGTGCTCAGGTGCTCGCTTAGGGTGCTGCGCGGAGAGCTTGACCGACGACAAAGGCTCCTCCTCGAGCGATAGTGACGAGGAGGATAGTGACGGTGATGACGACGGCGCCGACAGGGAGGACGACAACTCCGACTCCGGCTGAACACCAGCCGCACCATCACCATCAGGCGGCGGCACCATCATCTGCACCTGCATATCCTTCCCGGCAAGGCGATTTGTCGGGGAGTTGGATGCAGAGGTGGGGGTGGTGCCCTCGGCTCCTCCAGTAGCCTTCCAGCTGGACCCCGGCAAGCTTCCTCTCGGGCTGTAGCTTCGTTCACCCTGCCGCGTCCTACTGGCCCTGGTGGCGGTGGCCAGGGGGACCCTTTCGCCGCTCTCTTCACCATCACCTTCACCCGCGCCCTCTCGATCTTGTCAGGCTCCTCGCCACGGGGCCTGATGGGGTCAGGCTGGGCTTCTGCCCAGGCGCTCCTTTTTCCTTCTTCACCTCCCATTGTAGTGCCTAGGAGGAGAGGGACAAGAAAGGGATTACGGGGCACTTATCTTTTTTCAGTCTAAAACATGTAGGCACTTGCCAAACTTTAGTCTAAATTATGTAATCTTCTTTATCCATGTTTGCGTTCTGTAAGATTTGTACTTGCTTATCAGCATATTAATGAAAAAGACAAGCCTTCCCGGGTACTTGTGCATGTATCATGTCCATGCAGAGGTGAGGGTGCCTCTATACAATCAAGTAAACAAGTTTCCCCTGGCAAACTATCCTGTTGGTACCCTTAGTTTGCTGTCATGGGGCAAGGCCTGCCGGGCATAAAACTATAAAAAGGGACCAACCCCTCGTCGAACCCTCTCCATCAAAGGAAACTGCGACCACGTTGTCTGAAGCAACGTTCGGGACAAAGGATGGGAGCACCTATGTTTCGAAGGTGATGAGGTTTTCATATGCACAAATTTTTACCTTACAGAACAGGTATGGATAAGAAGAAACTTATCTATTTGGCTTGCCGGGGATCGCTGTGTAGGCTTGTCTTCATTTCTTCTCTTCGGGATCAAGTCCACGGCAAGAACCCTGCAACTTAGTGCAGATGAAAACAGTGCTACATGCGACCTCATCTACATGATCATGCTATGCTCATGATATGCTTATGCATGCATGCAATCTTGTCGGGGGCCCCCAGCGCTTCGTTTATTCATCTATTGCTTAGGGTCTGCGCCTGGCTTTGTACAAAGGGTTACATGCAACATCGGCAAGCCTTGTACAAAAGGGTGGCTGCCGGGCAGGGCCCGACAGCCGCGCCTTACAGGTAGAACTTACGGAGATGCTCAATGTTCCATGAGTTTTGCAACCGAATGCCATCTCCGGTCTCCAGACGGACTGCGCCGGGTATGGTGACTCGTACTACCCGGTAAGGGTCTTCCCACTTCGGCGTCAACTTGATTGCACCCTTGGCGGACTGAACACGCCTAAGGAAAAGGTCTCCTTCCTCAAGGCTCCGGGCATGAACCCTGCGGCTGTGATAGCGACGCAGGGCTTGCTGATAGCATGCAGCACGCGTAGCAGCCCGGAGACGGTTCTCCTCAAGTAGCACAGCGTCGTCACGCTGGTGCTGTTCCTGCACTACTTCATCGTAGGCAAGCACTCGAGGTGATCCGTATATGAGTTCCGTGGGGATAACTGCTTCTGCCCCATAGACTAGGGAGAAGGGAGTCTGTCCGGTAGCTCGATTTGGTGTCATACGGAGGGACCAAAGAACCACCGGCAGCTCATCGATCCACCGCCTGCCGCACTTCTGCAGCTATCAAATGTTCTTGTCTTGAGTCCTCACAGCACTTCAGCGTTTGCCCTCTCAGCTTGTTCGTTGCTTCTGGAATGCTCAACGTATTGCATGAAGGCGCGGCTTGTAAATTGGGTGCCATTATCAGTGATGATCCTGGCGGGTACTCCGAAATGGCACATCAATCCTTTCAAGAACTTGATAGCTGATTGAGCAGTCACCTTCCTCATGGGCTCCACCTCTGGCCACTTTGTGAACTTGTCGATAGCGACGAACAAGAACTCAAAGCCCCCGGTGGCATGGGGGAAGGGGCCCAAGATGTCGAGTCCCCAGACCGAGAAGGGCCATGACAAAGGGATCGTCTGGAGAGCTTGAGCAGGCTGATGGATATTCTTGGAGTGGAACTGGCAGGCTTCACATTTGGTGACTAGCTCAATTGCATCTTGGAGGGCCGTGGGCCAGTAAAAACCTTGCCGGAAGGCTTTTGCGACCAGGGCCCTCGATCCAATGTGGGAGCCGCATATACCCTCGTGTATCTCTGCCAACAGTTCCTTTCCTTCTTCCCGGCAAATGCACTTCAATTTCACTCCATTGGGCCTTCTTCTGTATAGCGTGTCATCAACGAAATGATACATACTGGCCCTCCGGGCAACTCTTTCGGCTTCTTCTTGCTCTCCGGGAAGTTCTCCTGTTTGGAGGAAATGGACTATGTGTCGCGCCCAAGTTGGAGCCTGAGGCTTGGCAACGAGGACCAGCGGCACCTCCTCATTCATGGGAGCGCACTCCTCGACCGCACAGATTGGTAGTTTGGTGGGAGGGTGCAGCTCACCGATCGAAGGCGAGTTGTTCCCGCCAAGCTCTTCCTGGCCATTGTCGCAGGGGATACGGAGGATTGAGTCAGATGGAGAACAAAAGTCCCTCGTTCCACAGGGAGTTTTTGCGCAGCGCACTTTGACAGATGATCAGCAATGCTATTTTCCGCACGCGGTATGTGCTCTGTTTGCAATCCATCAAAGCGCTCCTCCAACTTTCTCACTTCCTCGACGTATGCCTCCATCAATGGGCTTTGATAATCCTTATTCACTTGCCTCACCATAAGTTGCGAATCTCCATGAATGATCAACTTATTGATTCTTAGTTATGTTGCGATCCTGAGCCCGGCAAGGAGTCCTTCATATTCTGCTATATTGTTGGTAGCCTTCTCCTGGGGGAAATGCATTTGAACCACGTACTTGAGGTGCTCCCCAGAGGGAGCAACAAGAAGCACGCCGGCTCCTGCACCTTGTAGGGAGAAGGCACCATCAAAGTACATGATCCATTCTTGGGGCGCTTCCTTGCCGGGGATAACTGTATCCAACACGTCTTCATCAGGGGTAGGCGTCCATTCCGCAATAAACTCTGCCAGTGCTCTGCTCTGAATGATTGACGTGCTCTCGAACTTCAAACCAAAGCTGGATAACTCCAAAGCCCATTCCACTATCCTGCCAGTGGCCTCAGGGTTCCTCAGTATGCGTTGCAAGGGGAAGCGGATGACAAACGTGATATCCTGGGCTTGGAAGTAGTGGCGCAGTTTCCTTGAGGCCATGATGAGGCCAAAAATCAACTTTTGCATGCTAGAGTACCTCGACCTAGCCCCTGCAACAGGGAGCTGATGAAGTACACTTGTCGCTGCACCACTTTCTTCCTTGCCGTGACCTTGGAGCTGTCTCCATTACCCCGCTCCTCATAGTCCTGATCTGGCTATGACCTTGCCGGGGCGAGTTCACTTCCTTCTCAAGAGGGGACGACAGTTGAAGCTGCTTCTTCATCTACCTCCCACTGCGCCACCAGCGTTGCGCTAACCACTTGATTGGTTGCTGCTAAGTATAGCAGCAACGGTTCTTGTGGTTTTGGAGCGACTAAGGTGGGGACAGAGGAAAGATAGGTCTTCAGATCCTGTAGTGCCGCGTCTGCCTCCGGGGTCCACTCCATGGGCCCAGCCTTCTTTAAGATTTTGAAGAACGGCAGGGCGCGTTTGGCGGACTTGGAAATGAACCTGCTTAGCGTGGCAACACATCCAGTCAAACGCCTCATGTCTTTAATCGTCTTGGGTGCTTGAATCTGCTCAATTGCCTTGATCTTGTCGGTGTTGGCCTCTATCCCTCGGTGGGACACAAAGAAGCCAAGCAGCTTTCCAGAAGGAACGCCAAACCCACACTTCTCTGGGTTCAGCTTCAAGTTGATCTTGCGTAGATTTGCAAAGGTCTCTTCCAAGTCCTGAATGAGAGTTGATTTGTCCTTGGTTTTGACCACTATATCAACCATGTAGGCTTCAATATTCTTGTGCAACTGGGACTCAAAGCCAATCTGTACTACTCTCGTGAAAGTGGATCCAGCGCTTTTTAACCCAAAGGGCATACGTACAAAGCAGTACGTGCCGCATGGGGTTATAAATGCGGTCTTCTCTTCGTCTTCCTCGGACATGAAAATCTGGTGGTACCCGGAGTAGGCATCCAAGAAGGAAAGTAGGTCCATCCAGAGGTGGAATCCACAATCTGATCAATGCATGGCAAGTTGAATGGGTCCTTCGGGCATGCTTTATTTAGATCTGTGAAATCTATGCAAAGCCTCCATTTCCCATTCGCCTTGTGCACCACCACTGGATTCGCCAACCAAGTTGGATGCAATACCCCTCTAACCAAACCAGCAGCTTCGAGTTTCTTGATCTCCTTCTTAATAAACTGCTGCCGCTCCAAAGCTTGCTTTCGAACCTTCTGTTTGACGGGTCGGGCATGTGGGCACACAGCAAGGTGGTGCTCGATTACCTCCCTGGGAACACCGGGGATGTCAGATGGTTGCCAAGCAAACACATCGACATTCGCCCGCAGGAATGCAACGAGCGTGCTTTCCTATTTGTCTTCAAGGGTGGAGCTGATAGTAAATGTACCATCAGCGCCAAGCAACCCTGCCGGGACCTTCTTCACAACAGGCGTAGCAACCTTTGATCTCTTGCTATTGGAACTCTCCGGCAAATCATCAACAGGCGCAGCGCAATTCAAAGAGGCGCGCTTCCCGGATTCTTTGCTGGCGTCCTTGCTAGCTTTCTTCCCTTTCTTGCTTTCCTTGGCGGAAGCAGTAGCTTCCGCGGCCTCTGTAGCGACTGCTTCCTGGTACATCTTATCCACGCATATGACTGCGTCCTTCTTGTCTCATGGAATGGAAATGACGCCCATCGGTCCTGGCATCTTCAGAGTGTTGTAGGCATAGTGGGATGCCGCTATGAATTTTGCCAGGGCAGGGCGGCCAAGGATTCCATTGTATGGCAGGGGGAGGTCGACCACATCAAACACGATCTTCTCGGTCCGGTAGTTCAGCTCCCCCCCGAACGTTACCGGCAGTGTGATCTTCCCCTTGGGACGACTCCTGCCGGGGTTGATGCCTTGGAAAGTACCGGTAACCTTGAGCTCTTCATCTGCTATCTAGAGTTTGCTGATGACCTTGGGAGATATCAGATTCAACCTGGCCCCGCCGTCAACCAACATCTTTGTGACTTTGAGGTTGCGAATCGTTGGTGAAACCAACAATGGTAAACATCCTATCGCAGTGGTGCGGTCAGGGTGATCCTCTTCATCAAAGATAATGGGCGTGCGGGACCACTTGAGCGGCTTCCGAGAATCTGCCGCCGGCTCCACGGCATTGACCTCACGTGCCCACTATTTGAGCTGGCGGTGAGAGGAGTGCAAGAGCGCACATCCGTCAATACACAGGGCGTCAGTGGCCTTCTGGAACTCCTGCTCGCTGGTTTCCTCTTCATCTCCTTAATCACTCCCATCATCGCATCCCTTCTTCTCACGGCCTTTGGCCGGTTTCCCTTGATACTAAGGGGCCTTGCCGGGGCGACCTCCTCCGCCACCTCGGCCCTTCTCGTCAGCACCATCTTGGTCTCTCTCTTTGTCATGCTTCTCGTACTCAGCTTTCTGCTTCTTGACGAGCTGCTCAACTTGGTGAAACTCTTGAAGATCGTGTCCCTTAGTCCGATGGATCTTGCAGTATGGCCCGTCAACCTTCCCAGCCTTCTCGGTAGCCGTGGCTTCTCGGCAGTCAGCGCATGCGGCAACTTCTTGCCGGGAGCCTCGGTCTTGGCATTCTTCCCGGTACTAGGAGTGCTCGCTCCTTCAATAGCCATCACTGCTTTATCCTTGCGCTTCTTGTTGCCTTTTTTGTTCTTCTTCTTCTGATTGGTTGCATCGTCGTCGTCCTCTGAGTCAACGTCGACGCCATCTTCTTCATCGGGGAGTCGCCTTCCCTCCTCTATTCGGGCACACTTGTCCACCAGAGTGTATAGCTCATTCACAGTCTTGGGCAACCGAACGTTCATTTTGGAACGTATCCTGCGGTTGTGCACATTGGACTGGAACGCAGCTATCACAGCTGCTGGATGGATGTCTGGAATGTTCCTGTGCACCAGGCTGAACCTCTACATATACTTCCGCAAACTCTCTCCTTCCTTTTATGGGAGGAGCTGCAAGTCGCTGGGCCGCCCTGGTTCTTGATGGCCGCCTGTGAAGGCGCCAATAAACTCATGGCACAGATCAGCCCAGGTTGAGATGGAGTTCTCTGGCAAGTGCATCAGCCACGACCTCACGTTTGGCTTGAGTGCCAAAGGGAAGTAGTTGGCGAACACCCTCTCGTCCCTTCCTCCGCTAGGTTGAACAGCGATGGTGTAGATGCTCAAGAACTCTGCCGGGTTCAATCTTCCATCGTACTTTTCTGGTATCTCTGGCTTGAACGTACGGGCAGATGGCCAACGGACTTGCCGCAGCTCACGAGTGAAGGAAGGGCACCCAACCTTGAAAGGCAGGTACCCGCCCCCACCGGCCGTGGGTTCGTCGACATTGGGGCCATTGCGCCTATCAGACTGGCAGCGGCTGTCGCGGCATCGCTCGATGGTGACACGCACGTCTTCCCTCCGCCTGTCTTCCAGGACCCGTCACTGGTCTCGACGTGCCTGAGGATCTGACAAAGCCATCGATACATCGTCGGGTTCTTGGTCGCGTGGCCCTGGTTGCGGCCCCTGCGCTGGCTGTCGTGGAGGGGACTGCACCGTCGGAACGGCTCCCTCGGTGCGGCCAGCGGCTTGGGCCATTGCCTTCGTTGGTGGAGGCCGTGGCGGGCCTGCCTGCCGTGATCCTCCCGCCTCAGCGAAACCAATCAAGCTCTGGATAGTGGTCCTCCACTCATCCATTTGATTGGCCGCTGGCAGAAATCTCAACAAGAGCTGGGCCCGCGCCATGGCCTCCGAAGCGGTGCCTGGCATGGACGACGACGTGGATCGCGACGTCGCCCGACTTCTGATGGTGCTTGTAGTGGCGGCGCCATGTTCTCGCCGCCGCGAGCCAGTCGCCAGGGCGGCGTGATGACGAGGCAGATGTGCTTGGGGGTTGACGACCCAATTCGGCACATCGTCTCGGCTAGCTTGTCCTGGGGGTGGCGGAGGCCCCGTAGCCGCACCCGCGGCGGGGGTAGCTAGGTGATTACGATCCACATCAGGGCGAGCGCCACCACTGCGGTTGTGTCCCTCGGCGAGGTGGGGAGGCAGAGACGGAGCGTTCTCCCCACCCACACCTTGTGGAGCATGGCCACCGGGTTGTTGTTGGTGTTGCCCTCCTCTGGTGCCTTCTGCTCCTGCTTCGGCCGTAGGGGGAACGGTGATGGCGCCGCCTACGCCGGTCATGTTCCCCGTGGCGTCGGCATTCCCATGTTCCCCCGCAGCCCCCACGGCATTAGTGGCCGCATGTGAGGGGGGCTTCGAGGTGGACGGGTGAGCTGAAGCACCGGATTTCTTCTTGGGCACCATGGATGATGAAGCCATTGATGAAGAAAACGATGATGAAGATGGCGCGCTGCTTACACTCTCGGGTTCGCGCAAGCGCCTCCCCCTACCTGGCGCGCCAAAGATGTCGTGGTATCACATGGCCACCTATGGGACCATCAGCCCCTTGTGGTTCGGCAAGGAGGAAGAGCGCATTGCACAAAGAGCGGAAAGCCTAGAGCAGCACGGCAATGGTGACACGGGCAGTTTTTACCCAGGTTCAGGCCACCGCGAGGCGTAAAACCTTACTCCTGCTTTGGTGGATTGATGGAAGGACCGTGGTGGAGACGCGACGCTCTAGCCTGGCAAGGTCGCCGCAGGGCAAGAGCAGCTACGCGCGTACGAGCATACAAGGGTCCGAATCATCTCTAAGGTAGCCACGGCCCTCCTTTTATAGGTCAAGGGTCACCACAATGGCAAAACAGTAATTATGCACTGATTAGATAGCCACAGTGCTATCATACCTAACTCTGCAGACATGACAGGGTGCATTAAATGTGCCGCTTAGTGGAACATCGTGGCGTAGCCCGACAAGCCTTGCCGTGCCATTCAGCCACCTTTTCGCCTATCCGCGCGACACGTTGCCTGGACGGGTGTCATTTAGGGATGATCTTCCTCAGAAATGGCCTGCCACGTACCAAATAAAAGCCACTTAGTCACTTGGGGGCTCGACACCGCACCGATGGGTGACTTGCGTTGCTGTGAGGTGGAGCGGTGGAGGTTTGGCGGGGTAATCTGTCCTTGGCGTCGCCGGCAAGGCTGCCGGGGGAGTCTTGAGGATTGCCTTGGGGTAACCTCGACCCCACCAGGCTCGCCTGCCCGGCAAGGGAGGTTTTTCCTTAGTGATATCTTGCTTATTTGGTTGGTCTTGGTCTTCTTGATCCACCCTTTGATTTCTCAAAGAGCCATCTCTTCTGCTTGGCCTTGTCTTGAATGTCGTAACCTTGCTCTTGAGCCTGTGTATAGTCCGGGTAACACACCTCGGGGTTTGTTGCACCGACTTGTGGGTTATCAGGTTTCCGTGAATTTGATGATTGTTCTTTAAATTTGTATCTAGCGGATTCCACTATTAAGAAACCTATGGGAAGGATTAATGATGTTCTTATTGTTGCAAATAGGAATTATGTGCCCGTAGATTTCATTGTGCTTGATATAGATTGCAATCCTACATGTCCTATTATTCTTGGTAGACCTTTCCTGAGAACGATTGGTGCAATTATTGATATGAAAGAAGGAAACATTAGATTTCAATTTCCGTTAAGGAAGGGCATGGAACACTTTCCAAGAAGAAAATTAAGTTCCCATATGAATCTATTATGAGGGCTACTTATAGATTGCATACCAAAGATGACAATACCTAGATCTATGTTTTATGCATAGCTAGGGGCGTTAAACAATAGCGCTTGTTGGGAGGCAACCCAATTTTATTTTATTTTTTTTGTTTTTGGTTCTGTTCTTCAATAAATACACACTATTACCTCTGTAGTAATTGTGTTTTGGTGTTTTTAATTAGTGTTTCAGCCAAGTAAAACCTTTGCGATACTTTGGTATATCGTTGATTTGATCTTGCTGAAAAACAGAAACTTTTGTGCTCATTGCCAGAATTTTCAAAAATCACAGAAACATGATTTTCATCTGAATTTTTTAAAAAATATTGATATATGAATTGCCTCTGTTTTCCTAATTTTTCAGAATTTTTGGAGTTACATAAGTATATGAAGTTTACAGATTACTACAGGCTGTTCTGTTTTTGACAGATTCTTTTTTATATGTGTTGTTTGCTTATTTTGATGAATCTATGGGTAGTATCGGGGGGTATGAACCATGGAGAAGTTGGAATACAGTAGATATTACACCAATATAAATAAAGAATGAGTTCACAACAGTACCTAAAGTGGTGATTTATTTTTTATACTAACGGATCTCATGAGTTTTCTGTTGAGTTTTGTGTTGTGAAGTTTTGGGTAGAGATTTGATGGACTATGGAATAAGGAGTGGCAAGAGCCTAAGCTTGGGGATGCCCAAGGCATCCCAAGGTAATATTCAAGGACAACAAAGCATCTAAGCTTGGGAATGCCCCGGATGGCATCCCCTCTTTCGTCTTCAATCCATCGGTAAATTTACTTGAGGCTATATTTTTATTCACCACATGATATGTGTTTTGCTTCGAGCGTCTTGTATGATATGAGTCTTTGCTTTTTAGTTTGACACAATCATCCTTGTTGTACACATCTTTTGAGAGGGACACGCATGAATCGTGAATTTATTAGAATACTCTATGTGCTTCACTTATATCTTTTGAGCTAGTCAGTTTGCTCTACTGCTTCACTTATATCTTTTTAGAGCACGGCGGTGGCTTTATTTTTATAGAAGTTGTTGAACTCTCATGCTTCACTTATATTATTTTGAGAGTCTTTAAACAACATGGTAATTTTCTTAGGTTATGAACTAAGTCCTAATATGATGGGCATCCAAGAGGGATATAATAAAAACTTTCATATAAAGAGCATTGAATAGATGAGAAGTTTGATTCCTTGCATATGTTTTGAGATATAAAGATGGTGATATTAGAGTCATGCTAGTGAGTAATTGTGGATTGGTAGAAATACTTGTGTTAAAGTTTGTGGTTCCCGTAGCATGCACGTATGGTGAACCGTTATGTGATGAAGTCGGAGCATGATTTATTCTTTGATTGTCTTCCTTATGAGTGGCGGTCGGGGACGAGCGATGGTTTTTTCCTACCAATCTGTCCCCCTAGGAGCATGCGTGTAGTACTTTGTTTCAATAGCTAATAAATTTTTACAATAAGTAGGTGAGTTCTTTATTACTAATGTTGAGTCCATGGATTATACGCACTCTCGCCCTTCCACCTTTGCTAGCCTCTCTAGTACCGTGCAATTCTTGCCGGTGCATTAAACCCACCATATACCTTCCTCAAAATAGCCACCATACCTTCCTATTATGGCATTTCCATAGCCATTTTGAGATATATTGCCATGCAACTTCCACCATACCGTTTTATTATGACACGCATCATCATTGTCATATTGCTTTGCATGATCATGTAGTTGGCATAGTATTTGTGGCAAGGCCACCGTTCATATTTCTTATACATGTGAGGAAAGGATGATGGAAGCTATGATTCCCTCACAAGTTGGGATGAGTCTCTGGACTTTACAAAAAAATAAAAGAGGCCAAAAGAAGCCCAAACAAAAAAAAAAGAAAAAAAAGAAAAAAATGAGAGAAAAGAGAGAAGGGACAATGTTACTGTCCTTTTTCCACACTTGTGCTTCAAAGTAGCACCATGATCTTCATGATAGAGAGTCTCCTATTTTGTCACTTTCATATACTAGTGGGAATTTTTCATTATAGAACTTGGCTTGTGTATTCCAATGATGGGCTTCCTCAAATTGCCCTAGGTCTTCGTGAGCAAGCGAGTTGGATGCACACCCACTTAGTTTCATTTTGAGCTTTCATACACTTATAGCTCTAGTGCATCCGTTGCATGGCAATCCCTACTCACTCACATTGATATCTATTGATGGGCATCTCCATAGCCCGTTAAGATGCCTAGTTGATGTGAGACTTTCTCCTTCTTTTTGTCTTCTCCACAACCACCATATTGTATTCCACCTATAGTGCTATATCCATGGCTCATGCTCATGTATTGCGTGAAAGTTGAAAAAGTTTGAGAACACCAAAATTATGAAAAAATTGCTTGGCTTGTCATCAGGGTTGTGCATGATAAAATACTTTGTGTGATGACGATGGAGCATAGCCAGAGTATATGATTTTGTAGGGATAACTTTCTTTGGCCATGTTATTTTGAGAAGACATGATTGCTTTATTAGTATGCTTGAAGTATTATTGTTTTTATATCAATATTAAACTTTTGTTTTGAATCTTATGGATCTGAATATTGATGCCACAATAAATAAGATTACATGGATAAATATGTTAGGTAGCATTCCACATCAAAAGTTTTGTTTTTCTCATTTACCTACTCGAGGACGAGTAGGAATTAAGCTTGGGGATGCTTGATACGTCTCCAACGCATCTATAATTTTTTATTGTTCCATGCTATTATATTATCTGTTTTGGATGTTTTATATGCATTAATATGCTATTTTATATTATTTTTGGGACTAACCTATTAACCTAGAGCCCAGTGCCAGTTTCTGTTTTTTCCTTGTTTTTCAGTTTTACAGAAAAGGAATATCAAACGGAGTCCAAACGGAATAAAACTTTACGATGATTTTTCTTGGATCAGAAGACATCCATGGAGCTTGGAGAGGGGGCCAGAAGAGTCCCGAGGGGCCCACAAGCCCTCAGGCCGAGCCCTAGAGGGGGGCGCCTCCCTGGCTTGTGGGCACCTCAGGAGTCCCCCAACCCTAATTATTGCTCTATAAAATCCCAAATATTCCCAAACCAACAGAAGCGTCCACCAAAATACTTTTCCGCCGCCGCAAGCCTCTGTTCCCATGAGATCCCATCTTGGGGCCTTTTACGGCACCTTGCCGGAGGGGGATTCGATCATGGAGGGCCTCTACATCAACCTTGCTACCCTTCCGATGAAGCGTGAGTAGTTTACCACAGACCTATGGGTCCATAGCTAGTATCATTGTTCAAGAATTCATTCGATTAATTAGTTAACGGGCCAGTTAATCGCTACTCGTAGGGTGACTGAATCGAATAGCACCTATTCATCATGTTAACTTGGCAAGCCAATTAGTTGGCCTGTTAGACCGATTAATCGGTTGTTAGGTAGATTAATCGTTGCTGACCCATTAACTTGTGGGCAAACGAAGCCCAATTTTTTTTCCTGTAACCCCTCCCATCCCTCTCCTACTCCTCAATAGCTAGGGTTTGACCAAAAAGTAGCATATTTTGGTATGTTACATAGCTGAGAGCATGAGAGTATGGTATAATACATAAAAAACTAGATATATATTGGCAATTCCTATTTAATCTACCAATTAACGGTCGGCCAATTAATCCAGTTAATAGGCCGATTCACCGATTAATCACTACTCCCAAGCCAACCGAGCAACTACCAGTTACCGGTTTCTTGAACAATGGCTAGTAGCTAGATGGCTTTTTCTCTCTCTTTGATCTTCAATACAATGTTCTCCTCGATGTTCTTGGAGTTCTATCCGATGTAATATTCTTTTGCGGTGTGTTTGTCGAGATCTGATGAATTGTGGATTTATGATCAGATTATCTATGAATATTATTTGAGTCTTTTCTGAACTCTTTTATGCATGATTAAATATCTTTGTATTTCTCTTCGAATTATCGGTTTGGTTTGGCCAACTAGATTGGTTCTTCTTGCAATGGGAGAGGTGCTTAGTTTTGGGTTCAATCTTGCGGTGTCCTCACCTAGTGACAAAGTAGGGGTAGCGAGGCACGTATTGTATTGTTAGCATCAAGGGTAAAAAGATGGGGTTTTCATCATATTGCTTGAGTTTATCCCTCTACATCATGTCATCTTACTTAAGGCGTTACTCCGTTCTTATGAACTTAATACTCTAGATGCATGCTGGATAGCAGTCGATGTGTGGATTATTAGTAGTAGATGCAGAATCGTTTCGGTCTACTTGACACGGGCGTGATGCCTATATTCATAATCATTGCCTTGGATATTGTCATAACTTTGCGCTTTTCTATCAATTGCTCGACAGTAATTTGTTCACCCACCGTATGTTTTCTTTCAAGAGAGAAGCCTCTAGTGAAACCTATGGCCACGGGGTCTATTTTCCATCATATATTTTCAGATCTATAAACCAAAAAACCCCAAAAATACCTTGCTGCAATTTATTTAGATTTACTTTAGTTTTCTCTTTTATTTATCTTTTATAACTATCTCTATTAGATCTCACTCTTGTTCGAGACCGTGAAGGGATTGACAACCCCTTTTTCGCGTTGAGTGCAAGTGTTTGTTAGTTTGTGCAGGTGCATAGATTGGAGACTTTCTTGTGCCTCCTACTGGATTGATACATTGGTTCTTAACTGAGGGAAATACTTATCTCTACTTTGCTGCATCACCCTTTCCTCTTCAAGGGAAAAATCAACGCAAGCTCAAGAAGTAGCAAACCACGGTTGTACTTGCCAAATAACCAGCCCCACCACACATAACCCAGACTCTCACAGATTGCACCCCTACCCTGTTCGACAGAGAACTAGCTAACCCCAACCCCAGCAGATAGTAACGCAGTTCTAGTTGACACAGCGCCATCTCCACCACAGAGCACCAAAACATGAGCAGTTTGTAAGGCAACTGTAGAGCCCAATGCACGAGGACCACCACTGCGAACCCCAACTCAATGCTTAAAGAAAAAGAAGAAGAATTGTTCTTAGGTCAGGTTCCATAGCTATGGTGCATACTCCTTTGCTCTTGCATCAATGTATTTACTCATACCAACTAATTTCAAATTTGAAGGATCCAATTGAAACTCCAATGACACAACAGGTATGTTTTAAACTTGTTTCTTTAACTGGTTTGCTATTGTAACTTGCTCTATGTTGATTTCAGTTTCAGTTGTATAAATAGTTAGGTTCTCATGTCATGCACATTACAAGTGTTGTTAGTGCTGTGTAATTTCCCACACTTATATTCTGTCTATGCTGCTTTGTCTTAAACAGATATGATTTGAACTGTGTCTTTATCTTGATTTGGCAACATAAACTTGAATGATATAGACAATACAGTGACCATAGTACATAGATATATGTTTGTTTCATGCTGTTATCCTATCCACCTTACTACTAAACTGGTTTACCAAAATGAGTTTCATATACTACAAGCTAAACATGTGATGTGTCTGCTTGTTTCTCTTGTAGAATGCCGACAGAATATTGGAGAAGAGCACCTGATTATGCAATGGTAAAGAAAGTAATGTAGATAAGGTTCACGATAGTGAGACAACCCTGTTGGTCTCCAAGAAAGCTGATAAAAACTACCTTGAAGGCAATGAGACAACCCCAAAGTCCTGCCTTGATGTAGTGTTCGAGTTACTGGCCACTACCGCTAGCACAAGCTCTTCGAACTCGCTGCTTGAATCAGTTCAGCTTCTTGAGTCTCAGCTACAAGCTGAAAGACTCAATCAACTGTGTTGCGACAAGAAGCCGAAGGACTGAGGAAGTCCCTGCAGAATTCAGATGCATACTTTCTAGTGCAACAGCAAGCGTTGGAAGATTTTAGTGCCAAACAAGAGAAAGCTAATAAGCTTGCTAAGCTTCTTGCCAGCATGGTGGGTACAAAGTATATCGTTTCTTGAGCTCATCTGAAGTGGTTTCAGTTCTGGACTTGTTTTGCTGCCAAGTTTATTTGCACCGATGGCCAACTTAGACTTCATGTGTATGTAATATGCTGCTTTGTTGTTCCCTATATTTCACTGGTGGCGAACTTTGATGCCTAGTGGATGTAATACGTGTAATCATCGTAATAGCCTAGTATTAGTTGCTTGCTTATTTATTTCCTGTAGTCTTGTTTTTTATTTTGCTTGAAGTTACTTCAGTTCTTTTTCCTCGGCTTGTTAGTGGCCGCAATAACAATGGGCCACATACGGGCCGTGGTAGCCATGGCCCTCCTACGGGCCGTCGGATCCATGGGCTTCATACGGGCCGTAGGATCCATGGGTTCGTATGGGTAGTAGGATCAATGGCCTCCTACAGGCCTTAGGATGCATGGGCCTTCTATGGGCCTTAGGATGCATGGGCCTCCTTCGGGCCTTAGGATCCATGGGTTGTACTGATCGCTGGCAAAAACCGGACCACAGTATGGGCCATAAACGGGCCAAAATCGTAATCGTCTGTTTATGGGCTCAAACCATAATGGGCCATTAACATGCCGTAAGACAGCATAGGCTTAATTCTCTGAATAGGCATAATGGGTCGTTAATGGGAAGCATTACATGATAGGATGAAAACGGCCCAATGTGTTAGCGGGCCACAAGCGAACCCAATGTAAACATGGGCCAGATTTTTCCCATTAGCGGAACAGGCCAGTAACGGACCGTAAGTAGTCGTGACCCTAAACTGATCCCAAGAGTTTATGGGCCCTTAGTAGGACGAAAGTAAACACTGGCTGGAACGGCCCAACTAAATCATGGGCCGCTAATGGGTATAAAGCAAATTACTGTTCAATATGGGCCAGAATCACCATGAGTCGTTAAAAGGCCCAAAGATACAAATTACCTCATATGGGCCAAAAGACGACATGGGCCATACATGGGCCGAAAGTGACAATGGGCTGGAATTATATTGGACGGCCCACATGACGCCACTGGGCTGAATACGGAAAGGCCATAACGGGCCGTGAGTTATCAGGCCGTAAATGGGCCATATGCGTACACATCGGTAACAGGCTTTCCATGGGTCGGCCCACTAACTTTTGACCAAATCAAATGGGCTGGCCTTTTTAACCTATATGGGTAACAGTTGGGCTGTGCCACATGTCGACGTATCATAGGCGGGCCTCGTCCATTGGATGGATGACATCTGTCCCAATGCCAAGCTGACACGTGGATCCTCTAGCGAATGAGAATTTTACATGTGGAAAATCCTGCTACTTGTGATCTGCGCTGGGATTTCCCCGAAGAGGAGGGGATGATGCAGTACAGTAGAGATAAGTATTTCCCTCAGTTAAGAACCAAGGTTATCAATCCAGTAGGATAACCAAGCAACACCTCATTAGCAACACCTTCACACAAACAACAAATCTTTGCAACCCAACGCGAACAAGGGGTTGTCAATCCCTTGACGGTTACGAGCAAGATTAAATTGTATGGTATTTGATAGATAGATTAGACAAAAATATAAAATAAAAAAATAAAGAAAATTTGTAGCAAGGTATTTTTGGATTTTTAATATATGAAAAAAGTAGACCCAGGGGTCATAGTTTTCACTAGAGGCTTCTCTCGAGAAAATAGCATACAGTGGGTAGACAAATTACTATTGGGCAATTGATAAAAAAACAAATAATTATGACGATATCCAACGCAATGATCATGTATATAGGCATCACGTCTGAGACAAGTAGACCGAAATGATTCTGCATCTACTACTATTACTCCACACATCACCCGCTATCCAGCATGCATCTAGAGTATTAAGTTCATAAAGAACGGAGTAACGCCTTAAGCAAGATGACATGATGTAGACAAGATAAACTCACGCATGAATAAACCCCATCTTTTTACCCTTAATAGCAATGATACATACGTTTCATGTCCCTTTCTTTCACTGGGATTGAGCACCACAAGATCGAACCCATTACAAAGCACCTCTTCCCATTGCAAGATAAATCAATCTAGTTGGCCAAACCAAATCAATAGATCGGAGAAGAAATACGAAGCTATAACAATCATGCATAAAAGAGTTCAGAGGAAACTAAAATATTATTCATTGATAGATCTGGTAATAAACTCACAATTCATCGGGTCCCAACAAACACACCGCAAAAAAGAATTACATCGGATAGAACTCCAAGAACATCAAGGAGAACATTGTATTGAAGAACATCGAGAGAGAAGAAGCCATCTAGCTACTAACTATGGACCCGTAGGTCTGTGGAAAACTACTCACGCATAATTGGAAGGGCAGCAAGGTTGATGTAGAGCCCCTCCGTGATTGAATCCCCCTTCGACAGAATGCTAGAAAAGGTCCCCAGACGGGATCTCTCGAGAACAGAGGCTTGCGGCGACGGAAAAAGTATTTCGTGGACTCCTTTGTTGGTTTCCTGATTTTAGACAATTTATAGAGGCGGAGTTAGGTCAAACGGAGCCACATGGGACCCACAAGCTACCAGGGTCTATTATGTACAGAAAAAAATCTCCAAAAAGTTCCGTGGCATTTGGACTTCGTTTGGTACTGATATTCTGCAAAACTAAAAACAAGCAAAAAACAGCAACTGGCACTGGGCACTATGTTAATAGGTTAGTCCGAAAAAATGATATATAGTTTCTTGTAAATGTATATAAAACATCCAAGATTGATACTATAATAGCATGGAACAATAAAAAATTATAGATACGTTGGAGACGTATCAAATCCCCATTGGTCCGAGCGGTTAACGGGTTATCGGATCCAAACCGGAACCCGATAGCTTAATGGTGGCCCGTTACAGTGGATGCCACGTCTCGGTTACCCTTGACAAAAACACTTCCATGACGCGACATTTATCGTCTTGGAAGTGGACACTTGCGTGATGATAATTTGAGTATTTTCATGGAACACTTCTACGACAGCACAGGTATGACTATCTTGATTCTGTCATAAAATCGTCATGGATGTACATGCATGACAGAAAACGTGATCTACTGTGACAAACACGTATCATCACAGAAGTGTTTTTTTGTAGTGAAATAAACTACAGGCTAGCTACGAGTCGAGGGGGCGGGGCTTACAACTGGGACTACTATGAAACTACAAGCCCAATTGTGAGTCAAGGGTGGACTTGCAACTAGGATCAAACAAACTACGATCCTAGTTGCGAGTCAAGGGTGGACTTGCAACTCGGACAAGTACACAAAAGTACTATGCCATTTGTGAGTCGAGGGTGGAATTACAACTAGGACAATAACAAAATACGAGCCCAGTTGCGAGTCGAGCGTGGACTTACAATTGGGATGAAAAACAAAACACGTACCCAGTTGTGAGTCGAGAGAAAGAACTAGCAACTGGAACAACTACGAGTCCATTTGCGAGTTGAGGGTGGAATGCACCTTGGAAAACTATGAAACTACAAGCCCAATTACGAGTCAAGGGTCTACTTGCAACTAGGATAAAACAAACTATGATCCCAATTGCGAGTCAAGGGTGGAGTTGCAGCTGGGATGAAAAATGAAAACACAAACTCAAGATGCGAGTCGAGGCCTGGTCATGAAGACTCGAACAACTACAAGCCTAGTTGTTAGTCAAAGTAAACTTGCAAGTAGGACAACTACAAAACTACAAGCCCAGTTGTGAGTCAAGGGTCGACTTCCAGCTGGGATGAAACAAACTACGAACCCAGCTGCGAGTCAAGGGTGGACCTACAACTGGGATAAGAAACAAAACACATCATGAGTTGTGAGTCAAGGGTGGTCTTGCAACAGGAATAAACAAACTACGGGACAAGTTGTGAGTCGAGGGCGGACATGCAACTAGGACAACTATACAAAATTACAATACGAGTTGTGAGTTGAGGCGGACTTGCAACTAGGACAACTACCAATTACGAAACCAATCACGAATTGAGGGTGGAATTTTTAAAGCAAACCACAGGCACAGTTACAAGTCAAGGGTGCGCTTGCAACTGGAATGAAACAAACTGGGATCAAAATCAAACTAGGCACCAGATTGAAACAAACTAGGCCAAGTAGCATATCGAGCGGAAATCCGAGCATGTCTCTTCCATAGAGCCACTCTCTTCGATATTGAACTTGAAAATAAAATAAAAATAGGCAACAACAACCGACAAAGCATGTCTTTTCCACTTATACAACGCGGGCTTGGGCCACAAAGCGCGCAAGCAGAAGAAGACTGACAAAAAAAACAAATGCAACGAGAACATGCTGACGAGTGGACAAAACAGAACAAAGAGACACTGGAATACATCGGCCAACAACGTGAGATCAAGAACTTATGCGAATATTACAGCAACAAGATTCAACAGACAACTACTTAGATGAGACATTGCTAAATCTCATCTTGGTGGTGAAGTTTAGAAGGAATGCAAGAGAGTGTCGAAATGAAGTGGGAAGCCAACGACTGCGATAGAGCTTCCTTTTTCATGTATCTTCCAATTCTACGTCGCGGTCTGGAAACAACACACCGAAATAGGCTACCAGCACGCCACGGTAATGGGCCGATAAAAGTGAAGAAAAACAGGCCAACAAAAGGATGTGCGACAACCAAACAATGGCCAGCGAGTCGGGGATTCAAGCGCTTGCACAAAAATTACTGAAACTAAATCAAACGGTGGCAAACTTAGATGAGACATCTTTAAAATCGCCCAGATGGGATTTAGCAATCCCGTAAAAAAATGCGGAAATTTATAAAGGTGTTTGCAATAATTAAAAAAATCTAGATTTATAAAAACATTCACAAAAACCATATTCATGAATTTGAAAAAAAAAGACAAAACAAAAAAAATGAAAGAAAAACCGGACAAACTTGCGAGGCGGGTTGACATTTGCAGTTGCGTGTCTAGTGATGGACATGCAACTAAACTTTGACAAACACTTTTATCCATTCCACACAAAGTTGTGACCATGTTAAAGACATGCAGTTGTAGTTGGGTGGCTTACAGTTGAGTGTCTAGTGGAAGACATGAATCTACCCTCCAAACAAATTATTTTTGTTCCCTAATTTGTAGTCGCATGGAAAATGTGCAGTTGTGGAGCAAGGACAACACTTACAATTGTGTGTTTGATGATGAACATGCAACTCACGACAAAACAATTCAATGCATGAATTTAAACACAAAAATGAAAAAGAAAAAAGAAAAAAAAGGAAATATGAAAAGTGACTAAGTAACAAGTAGCAAACAAAAAAAGCATAGCAAACTCTAGGGAAAAATGTTCTCTAAAAATCAAGAACACAAATTTCAGATTCCACTACACATACATAATTGTTACTTCCAATTTGGAACTGCAAAAATCAAGAACATTGTTACTGTAAAAAATATCAAAAAGGACACATTCAATGTAAAAAATGTTTGTAAGAGTGGAAAAAGAATGATAGAGACAAAAATAAATTTCCACTGCCAATTTTGCGCCATGAAAAAACAAACAACTCTCCAGCAAAACACAGACAACCAAGCCAATATAAAAATATTTTATTTGTATCCCAATAAAACACAAATAACCAGGCTTGCAGCAGGAAAAACGAGCAAACAATTTTAGCTATTGGAAAATCCAGAAAGATACAACCAAACCAGCTAGAACGACGTGAACCAAAAGGTACTGGATCTCGCATGAAAGGAAAAGCAAGAGAGACGGTGGATTCACGGACCTAGCCAGTACAAAAATGTTTTATTTGCATCCCAATAAAGAACAGACGACCAGAGCCGCGGCACAAAAAAAATGAACAACGACCAGGAAAATAAACAATGGGCTAGTGTTCCTCAGTACGAATCTTTTAGCACTTGCTCGTATGGTTGAGCATTTTTTTGAGAGTACACCAATAGCGTACCATATTTTTATAGAAGGCAGAATGTTAATTACAGGAAGCTAGCGATGAATGCGAACACTCAAGCCAGCAAATGCCAACAAACTCATCTAAAACTACTCTCTCACAAATCGTTGTAGGCCTCCTAAACCTATCCCTGCACACCTCAAGTCTTGAACCTCCGTTGCGATTTGGCACAACAATTGCTTAGAGCTTTCCATTGCTTCCATAGTGCCCAAGTAGTGACAATGACCAATGTATCAAATCCGCATCGGTCGGCTTGCCGGAACTGGTTCCTCACCTGGAGCCACCAATCCAGAAAGGTGTCATGTGACTCCGGCCTCCTGACCTAGATGTTGAGCTCCTGAAAAGTGTCATACCTCTCTCGCATACACACACTGGGTCAGGATGTGATCCACACTGTCTTCTTGTAGGCAGATAAAGCATGGCGAAGGGTGGTCCTATAGTCCATGTCTGGCATGACGATCCGAAGTCCAAAGACGATGTTGAACTGCCACTAGTAGAAAACAAGGCATCAGTCCCGGTTCTGAAGGGCCTTTAGTCCCGGTTCTGCAACCGGGACTAAAGGCCCTCACTTTTAGTCCTCGTTGTGTTACGAACCGGGACTAAAGGAGCTCCACATGGCCGTTGTCGGGCGCCCAGGCAGGAGGACCTTTAGTCCCGGTTGGTAACACCAACCAGGACTAAAAGGCATCCATGCGTCAGCAGCTGCCAGGCACTGGGGTTTTTTTAAAGGAGGGGTTTAGGGGTTTCATATTGTATTTCCCCCTTTTCTTTTTGTGTTTACCATTCAATTATTTTACATTTAGGGTTTTGATTTTTATTTTATGTTTTCCATTCAACTCGACGCTAGCTACTACATATAGCAATGAAGGAACCATTACACAAATCGTCATGAATATAGAGAGAAGTGACCTCTCTTTCTCCGTGCTTGGTCGGACAACAAGTTTTCGTAAATCTATTCGACGCTACTACGTATAGTACACGTTCATGCATATATACAATGTAACATCTCTTACGATCCCTAATATCTAATTACCCAACTCTAAATTCCACTTCCCGATGGTATTCTCCGGTTGTAGGTATGATCTCTTCAAGGAAGAATCCCGCCAATTCCTATTGAATTGCTCGTATGCGAGCCTTTGGTGGGAGTTCATCCCGCTTCCGTTCGATCTAATTTAAAGAAGGGGGTCAATATATATATATATATATATATATATTTATATATATATATATATATATATATATGAATGAAACCCAACACAATTGATGGTAATAAAATAAACTTATGAATATTGTTTACGTACTTCAAGTTTTTCAAAAAATCAGCTCGTCTTAGAGGTCGTCTGGCGAATGAACTCGCAAACGTAGTATCCACATAAGTTATTCCCTGATCCCTGCCTCGAGCACTTTACGAGAATAGAGTTCAATCAAATTAATAATCAAGCATGATAGTGGTATTGAAACTAGAATTAAAGAGATGCGCGGACCTAGCTAGTACTATTTACACTGAGTTGTTGAAATTGCAGCTCCTCTCTCCATTCACCCCTAACCTGCTTGGTGAACTCTTTCCAAACCCTGCCCAGCAAAGAAAATGAATAAAGGAGTTATTAATTACTTGATATCAGGAAATGAACGAAAGTTGCCGATATAGTGCGATAATGATTGAAATTACCTCTGGAGCATTTTTCTCAGGTCCGCCCACTCCTCCATGTCTTTACGTAATGAGTCCATGACAAGTACTTTTCCTGCGTCAAACTGAATGACTAGCAGCATAAAGTGGAACCTGTGCACGCATAGCTCATCAATTACACTTAACATCGAGTAAGCGAAACAGAATGATGTGTACAAGACAGTATAACACTCACTTGAAGTTGTAAGGAAATAGTATTTCCCTTTTGGTTTGTTGTTCAATTAACACCCTTAGCAAGATCTTCTCTACATCCTTGGTGTTCCATTTTACCATAGCTTCATTAATAGTATTTGGGTTAATGAACCCAATGTCCCTGATTTGTCCTCTTTTGCATTCGAGGATCTTCTTTCTGAATAATATAGTGAGGATAATTATACACACAATGAACGAGCTGAGCTACAGACTTAATTACAGAAATGATACTTACCAACAATAGCAACTGACGATAGATTTGTCGATGGCGTCTTGATTGTATAACTGAAATAATTCTTCAAATTGAACATAAATCAACTCATTTCCATTGAAGTAATGCTCATCTTTAGCCCCCGCAATGATATAGTCGGCCCCTTCCTTTGAGGCTTTCAAGTACCAGTCATGCAATCTTCGCATCATCATTGGTAGATGCGGGAGCTCCTCAGGTCTGACGAGAGGCTTCCCATGCTCAAATTTAAAGGCTAACTCAGCCATTTCGAACTGTACCTCATCTCCTAAGTAATCACCAAGAGTGATACCAGGACCAGCGGCCACTACCCACGTATCATTAGCGATATCGGTAAACACCTTGAGCGGGGGGCACGATTGCTTTTCCTATTCGCCGAGCTGGGGAATTGTTTTCCCCCTTGCACTACTGCTACTTCCCGACCGCTGATGTGGATCTCTACATGGCTTTACAATAGAGCGCTCATAGTTTGATAGCAGCGGTTTCGGCGGTGGTTTCGTAAGGTTTTTTAGACAACACCTCGCTTTTACCAGATCTATTTTCTCCTCTGGATCTGGATGTTTCAGTGCAAGCTGGTGTTTCACGTCGGCAGCCACGATCTCATTGGTTTCCTCATCACTCATCTCCCATGGTAACTTGGCAGGAGCCTTGTTGACGCTACCTGCTCTGGATTTCTTCGTTGTTGTACTACTAGCCGCCGGAGCGGTGGCGGGTCTCTTCCGCCGGTGCTGAGGCAGCGGGGGAGGCGGAGTTAGCTGACGCGATGGATTCTAGTGAGGGGCCTCCTCCGGCGGAGTCCACTAACGCGGTGGAGACAGCTGACGCGATGGAGTGTGCTGATGCGGCGGAGACAGCTGAGGCAGCGGAGATAGAGCTGGGCTATGAGGAGTCTGCTAAGGGGCTTCCTCCGGCTGTGTCTGCTGACGCGACGTCCAGTGTGGAAGCGCGATGTGTTCCTTTCTCCATAGAATGGTAGTCCTTATGGCATCTTCCAGATGATTCTCCCCTTCACCTGTAGGGTACTCAAGCTCCAGCCCCTCAAATCCGTTCATAACTTCATCCACCCCGACAACAGCAAAGCCATCTGGAATCGGAGCACAATGGAAAGTTCCATCAGGTCCATGAGGTAAGGCATAGCCGACCGCACCTTCAAGGTTATGTTCATGAATTTCACATGTAGATCACAATGTTCCCTCTCCGTGGTATCATCCACGGGGTAACGAGGAGCCGAGATATCAGGCCGAACGAGCTCCGTGGAAGCCACGCTGCTTTTCCGCTGAGATGGTGGGGTAGCTCCGTGGGCAGTATCGAATGAAGGATCTTCCTGCCGCTGAGATGATGGGCCGGTAGCTCGCTGGCTGGTAAGTTCCATTATTTTCTTCTCCTACAACACTAATCTTTCTTCTACCTTCTGCAGTCGGTCTGCTTCCTCTTTCTTCTTTCTCCCTCGGCTTCTATAAGTGGCACTGTTGTCGGGAAACCCAACCTTCCACGGAACAGAGCCTGATGTGCCTCGTGTTCGTCAAGGGTGTACAGGATTCCCGAGGGCGCATGATAGCTCGTCCTTCTCTCTGTCGGGATGGAACTTCCCTTCCTGCACATCCTGGATTGCTTCCTAAATCTTTTTGACGGGTGTTGCAAGTTGAGCTTTCGTATAAACACACTTCCCTGTTTCTGGGTCCAAAGTTCCCCCATGACCGAAGAACCAAGTCCTTGCCCGTTCGGGCCAGTTCAATGTCGCTGGATGGATCCCTTTAACAAGCAGGTTGTTCTCAGCTTTGTCCCACGTAGGTCGGGCAACCTTGTAGCCTCCTGACCCCGTAACATGGTGATATTCCTTCTTTGCAGCATTTTGCTTATTTATTAGTGACCTTTTCTTAGCTTTCTCCGATGTCTTGTACGCCACAAATGCGGGCCAGTGATCTTTTATCTTTGCATATTGACCGGTGAATTCTGGAGTCTTGTCTTTCTTGACAAACTATTCGTTCAACCTTTTCTTCCAGTTCTTGAATTGTTCGGTCATCTTCTTAAGAGCCCACGCCTTGACTTTTTTCTCTATAACTGGGTTATTTGGATCCACCTCTGGCGGTAGGGTGAAATTTGTCATGAGCGAGTTCCAAAGCTCATCTTTGCATGTATCGTCGACATAAGAAACTCCATCATCCTTCTTCTTATTCCATTCTTGGATGCTGATCGGGATGCTGTCCCTAACAACACCTCCGCACTGATGTATAAATCGGTCTGAGGACCGCTTGGGAAGAGTCAGTTTGCCATCTGCAGCGACTTCTTTGATCGTGAACCTTTCATTCTTGCCCAACCTTTTTTTTGGGCCTCGTCTTCTTACAGAATTATGGCTCAATCCGGAGGGCTAAAAGAAGAAAGAAACATTAATATATGTACATACAAATCAATTAATGCATCTAGCTAGTCAGCAGAGGCTTAATTAATATATATACCTCGCCGGACTTTGCGACAGTTAAGGCTCCAACACCGGCGGAGCCGTCATCTTCTCCCTCCATTCGATCACCGGAGCCGTCATCTTCTCTTCCCTCACCATCGGAGTCATTGAGAAACTGTGAGGTGATATCATCATCATCCCCGTCGTGGATTATTTCCCCCAAGATCTCTTCTTGTTCTAAGTCTCTGTCGTGTTCCATAGTTTCTGCAAATATTACAACATGGATCTGTGAGTTGACAAGTTTTTCAGACTTAATGAAATCTGGGAATGCAAAACAGCAACATTATGATGACACCCCCCCCCCCTCATGTCGAAGTTATCGGGTTATGTTTTAACGAGCCCCCCCCCCCCTCATGTCAAGTTATACGAAGTTACCGGGGTTATGTTTTAACGACCCCCCCCCCCTCATGTCTAAGTCAATGAACAACATGAAAATTTCTAAGTCAATGAACAACTCTGAAATTTTTTACATGTACTCCTACAACATAAAAATTTATAAGTGATTGCTAAACTTTTATGCTTCATTTATATGAAGATCAATTATCCAATATAACTATGTTCGCGATATGATGCATCGGACATTATCTAGAATCATATCTAATGAGTTGTCCTATCTTACGGGAGAGGATACTTTGCGGACCGCCTCTCTCATGCCTGTCCGGCGTGCAAATCATGTTTTCATATGCCTCAAAATCAAAGGGAAATATCCTCTCACAACTCTCCGCGGTGCCCAACAATCTGAAATCATTCACTAATATTGATGTTAGACTCGACTAAATATGCACTCCAAAGTCCAATCAACTATATAAGCCCGCGGTGATAAAACACATGCATGTTACAAAAATTTCTATGTTCACAAAAATATATAAGCCCGAGGGGAATTGAACGGTGGCGGCTCACACAGCGGGGGCAGCGTTGCACCCAAGTTATACCGAAGTTATCGGGGTTATGTTTATACAACAAATGGACACCTTTTGTCGAACAACGAAGGGACGATCAGGGACCAACAGCTCCAACCTCAAAGATCACTCCACGGAGATGCAACACCACAAATCCTGTAATTCCACCGAGTGAAAAAAAATAGGTCACCACAATTTTTTTCTTCATTTGTTTTAGCAAGATCATCATGATGAAGTAACCACTCATCATATGCAAATTTTAACATTTGTTTATCTATCTAAAAAAACCTAAAAAAATTCTCGGCCTCACTTTGTTGTTGTGAACTCCACCATTTCTCTAAAAAAATTCTCTATTCAAATTTCTCTAAAAAATGACTTTGATCATGAATAACTTTGATAATAACCTATATATGCAAATATCTCTAACTTTGATTAATGACCTATGCAAATTTCTCTAAAAAAATGACTTTGATCTTGAATATATCTAACTATGCAAATATCTCTAACTATGTAAATATTTTTCTTATATTTAATAAATTCCAAAGTTGGAATTTCAATTATTCATAGTCCTTTGATTTCCAAAGGAGCTATATTCTCCCCAATTCTTTTGCACCCACAAAAATTACTCCATCTATTTGACAGTACCCACAACCCATTCCACGAAAAATATTTGGTTCCATAGTTCAAAATTTTCAAATTTCATTCAACTCAAATTTGGACCAGATTCAAACTCCATGGTCAAAGCCCAATTTAAATTGCTCCAAAAATTCTGAAACTTTGCCAGACTCTCTTTTGTGCATCAACACCTCACCACAAAAAATCTCAAAAATTCCTAAAGTTCCTAGAGCCCTCTGGCATTTCATCATACACTTGATGTGCACTGTTTAACACTGTCAAAAAATTCAGAAAATTCAGCAAACATTGGTCTCGGGGTCGGCGGCGTCGGTGTCCAGCAGGGGGGAATAGGAGGAGGAGGAGGAGGGGGAGGGGCGGCGACGAGGAGCGGGCTCGAGGGCGGCGGCGACGACGAGGAAGGGCTCGGGGGTGGCGACGAGGAGCGGGCTCGGCGGCGGCAATGCACGAGGAAGAGGGCTCGGAGACGGCTCGGAGGCGACGGCGACGTCCGGCAGCCATGCGGCGTTGAGGTGGTCTTCGGCGTCGGGGGAGACGGAGAACGAAACTGGAGTGGTGTTTGGAGAAAAATTCCTAGTCGTGTTTATATACACAGAGCTTTAGTCCCGATTGGTGGCTACAACCGGGACTAAAGGCCCCCCTTTAGTCCCGGAGGGAGCCACCAACTGGGACCAAAGGTAAATTTCATCAGCCCAAAGGGCGCGAAACCCAGGCCTTTAGTCCCGGTTGGTGGCTCCGACCGGGACTGCCTTTAGTCCCGGTTGGAGCCACCAACCGGGACAAAATCTGTTTTTCCTTTTGGTTTTAGGATATTTTAGTTTTAGTTTTCTTTTAAACAGATTCAAAAACAGTAGCATACATGCCTAGTTTTCATTTAATTCTTTTTGCTATTAAAGTTTTTAACAAAAAATATTTTATGAAAATTTTAGTTGGATAAATTTTATATAATTCTAAGTTAATATTACTTTGATCATAACTAGAGTTTTATAAAAGCTTTTTAGTTGATTCTTTTTGCAAATGAAGAATATTATAAAATACTTTTTGTTAACCTAATAATGTTATATTTTCTTTTCTATTAAGTTATTAGTTTAACCTAATACTTTTTGTTAACCTAATTTATTTTGATGCATAGACACATAGTGATTCAAAAAAAGCCGACACCAGTGTTCCCTATGTGAAGGAGATGGACCCTTACTATGAATAAGATTCATAGTAAGAGTCCATATCCTTAACAAAGGATGCAATGATGTGAGAACCTTATCCCTTCTGGATGACCCGGATATTTAAGGTGGTCGACTAGCTTGTCACTTGGCGAGGTTGGACTAATACGGGTGTGAAAATGTGCGGTAAGCCTTTATTCCCGGTTGGTGCCACCAACCGGGACTAAAGCTAGGTTTTAGTTTAGTATTTTATTTTCTGTTAAGTTATTAGTTTATATTTTCTTTGCTGCTAAGTTTTTTTTAGGACAAAAACTATTTTTGTTATTTGTTGTTAAGTCCTACAGTTTCGGCCCTTAGGAGTTTCTATTTAGATTTCCTTGATGTTTTGTTTTGCTTTCTGTTTGCTTTTTCTAATTCTTTTCTTTATTGCTTTATTCATTGATTGTATTTTGATTGCTAGAGTGAATGCTTATATGAATGCAATGTTTGATTATATAGATTTTCATCAGAGAGTGACAAATAGTTCTATCAAATCATTTTTCATAGGTACCATTGCCGCAACATTTCGCATTGAAGCCCCAGCATCAGGTGGTGGTTTGTCAATATGTTTTTGAAAATATGAAACAAGGCGATCAATGCTGTCAAAATCTTTCTTCCGGAATCTAAAGCCCTTTGGGTATAGCCCAACATACTCATGATGTGGGTTTGAACTCCTGATGTAAGATAATATAAAGGTGCCTGGATGTTCATGAGATATGCCAAAACAATATACTATTCTCATAGGATTCTCTGATTTCTCAGCCCTCGACATGTCATCAACTCTACTTGCATGTTAGGTAAACTTGGATCATGGTTATTTCTCGAGAATGGCCATCTCTTCATGGTTATTTCTTGAGAATGGCCATCTGATATGTTGTCCTCAGTTTCACCAGAAAGCAACCAGAGAGAACTCCTCATCTAGACTTGGCTCGGCATAAGGGGTCCTCCGATCAGAGAAACCACATAGTACCTCCAACTTTATGTCATACAATGTTTCTCTCTTATCATCTCCGATGCTTCTGCTGTATTCATATGTGGAGCCACCAACCGGGAATAACCGCGCATGATCAACCTTTTAACCCTTTCCTGAATTTGCGATAAGAGAGCATGCTTTTCATATGCCGAACAGTTACTTGAACAATCCTACCGTCTGATATGTTGTCCTCAGTTTCACGAGAAAGCAACCAGAACTTCTCAAAGGACAGGAATAATTGAAAATGCTGAGAAGACATTCATATTTTGTTTGGACATAATTGCATTGATTAACTCCTATGTATAATTATAATACTAAAAGAACAGGAATAATTGAAAATTCATAACTTAATAAATAATTATTCAAAAATCATATTTCAAATGCCAAAATACCCTAGCTCATACAAAGATTCCCTCCGGTTTGTCCCAAGTGGGATTTTCCAACTATAAGTCCGGAAACTCACTAGACAGAAAGTCTTCACTTTTTCTTCGCGTGTGTCCCTTGCTTATTGCGCCGTAACCATGGATAATCTTCATCATTTAACAGGATGCTTGGGTCAATCTTCACTGTGAAAGGAGAAATTTCATGAAACTTTTCATAATCTTCTGACATGTCTGTCTTCTCCTCCACTCCCACGATGTTTCTTTTCCCTGAAAGAACTATGTGGTGCTTTGGCTCATCATATAATGTATTCGCTTCCTTATCTTTTCTTTTTCTCGGTTTGGTAGACATGTCCTTCACATAGAAAACCTGCGCCGCATCATTGGCTAGGAGGAATGGTTCGTCTGTGTACCCAAGATTGTTGAGATCCACTGTTGTCATTCCGTACTGCGGGTCTACCTGTACCCCGCCTCCTGTCAGATTGACCCATTTACACCGAAACAAAGGGTCCTTACAATTACGTCCATAGTCAAGTTCCCATATATCCTCTATGTAACCATAATATGTGTCCTTTGCCCTATTGGTGTTTGCTACATCAAAGCGGACACCACTGTTTTGGTTGGTACTCTTTTTATCTTGGGCGATTGTGTAAAATGTATTCCCATTTATCTCGTACCCTTGGAAAGTCAATACAGTCAAAGATGGTGTCCTAGCCAACAAGTACAGCTCATCTCCAACAGTGTTGTTACCCGTGAGATGTGTTTGCAACCAACCGCCGAAAGTCCCCATGTGTTCATGTGTAATCCAGTCGTCAGACTGCTCCGAGTGTTTGGAGCGTAGAATATTCTTGTGTTCATTGATATACGGGGCCACCAAGGTAGAATTTTATAGAACTGTGTAGTGTGCTTGCGCCCAAGAATGCCCATCCCTACATATTATTGAGTTTGGTCCTAGCGTGCCTTTTCCACTCAGTCTCCCCGCATGCCGCGATTGAGGAACACCAATCGGCTTAAGGTCAGGAATAAAGTCAACACAAAACTCAATGACCTCCTCTGTTTCATGGCCCTTGGAGATGCTTCCTTCTGGCCTAGCACGATTACGAACATATTTCTTTAAGACTCACATGAACCTCTCAAAGGGGAACATATTGTGTAGAAATACAGGACCCAGAATGGCAATCTCGTCGATTAGGTGAACTAGGACGTGCGTCATAATATTGAAGAAGGATGGTGGGAACACCAACTCGAAACTGACAAGACATTGGACCAAATCATTCTGTAACCTTGGTAGGATTTCTAGATCGATTACCTTCTGAGAAATTGCATTGAGGAATGCACATAGCTTCACAATGGCTAATCAAACATTTCCTGGTAGAAGCACCCTCAATGCAACCGAAAGCAGTTGCGTTATAATCACGTGGCAATCATGAGACTTTAGGTTCTGGAATGTTTTTCTCTGCCATATTTATTATTCCCTTTATATTCGACGAGAAGTCAAACGGGACCTTGATACTGAGCAAGCATTCAAAAAAGATTTCCTTCTCCGCTTTGCTAAGAGCATAGCTGGCAGGACCTTGATACTGCTTTGGATGCATGCCGTCTTTTTCGTTCATACGTTAATGGTCCTCCCGTGCCTCCGGTGTATCTTTTGTATTCCCATACACGCCCAAGAATCCTAGCAGGTTAACGCAAAGATTCTTCGTCATGTGCATCACGTCGATTGCAGAGCGGACCTCTAGGTCTTTCCAATAGGGTAGGTCCCAAAATATAGATTTCTTCTTCCACATGGTTGCGTGTCCATCAGCGTCATTCGGAATAGATTGTCCGCTAGGACCCTTTCCAAAGATTGCTTTTAAATCCTTGACCATATCAAATATATCATCACTAGTGCGGAGCACAGGCTTCTTCCGGTGACCTGCCTTACCTTTGAAATGCTTGCCTTTCTTTCTTAAGGGATGCCTACTCAGAAGAAATCAACGATGTCCCAGGTACACATTCTTCTTGCATTTGTCCAAATATATACTTTCAGTCTCATCTAAACAGTGTGTGCATGCCTTGTATCCCTTATTTGTCTGTCCTGAAAGGTTACTAAGAGCAGGCCAATCATTGATGGCTACAAACAGCAACACTCGTAGGTCAAATTCCTGCTGTTTGTGCTCATCCCACACACGTACACCTTTGATATCCCACAGCTGTAAAAGTTCTTCAACTAATGGCCTTAGGTACACATCAATGTCATTGCCGGGTTGCTTAGGGCCTTGAATGAGCACTAGCATCATAATGAACTTCCGCTTCATGCACAACCAAGGAGGAAGGTTATAAATACATAGAGTCATAGGCCGGGTGCTATGATTGCTGCTCTGCTCCCCAAAATGATTAATGCCATCTGCACTTAAACCAAACCATAAGTTCCTTGCGTCATCTGCAAACTCCCGCCACTTTCTCTCGATTTTTCTCCACTGCGACCCATTAGCGGGTACTCTCAACATCCCGTCTTTCTTACGGTCTTTGTTTGTGCCATCGCAACAACTTGGCATGCTCTTTGTTTCAGAACAGACGTTTCAACCGTGGAATTATAGGAGCATACCACATCACCTTGGCAGGAACCCACTTCCTAGGGCGCTCGCCCTCAACATCACCAGGGTCATCTCGTCTGATCTTATACCGCAATGCACCGCATACCGGGCATGCATTCAAATTCTCGTACTCCTCACCACGGTAGAGGATGCAGTCATTAGGGCATGCATGTATCTTCTGCACCTCTAATCCTAGAGGGCAGAGAATCTTCTTTGCTTCGTACGTACTGTCAGGCATTTCGTTATCCTTTGGAAGCTTCTTCTTCATTATTTTCAGTAGCTTCTGAAATCCCTTGTCAGATAAACCATTCTCTGTCTTCCATTGCAGCAATTCCAGTGTGGTACCGAGCTTTGTATTGCCATCTTCGTAATTTGGGTACAACCCTTTTTTCTGATCCTCAAACATGCGATCGAACTTCAAATTCTCCATTTCACTTTCGCATTCTCTCTGTGCATCAGCAATGACCCGGCGAAGATCATCATCGGGCACATCTGGTGCCTCTTGATCTTCAGCTTCCCCCGTTGCAGTATCAGCGTATTCAGGGAACATTGGATAGTTGTCATCATCCTCTTCTACTTCATTGTCTTCCATCATAACCCCTCTTTCTCTGTGCTTGGTCCAATAATTATAGTGGGGCATGAAACCCTTCTCCAGCAGGTGGAAGTGAAGGGTTTTCGAGGAAGAGTAATCCTTCGTATTCCCATAGACAAGACATGGACAGTACATAAAACCATTCTGCTTGTTTGCCTCAGCCACATCGAGAAAATTATGCAGGCCCCTAATGTACTCGGAGGTGCGTCGGTGACCGTACATCCATTGCTAGTTCATCTGCATGCATTATATAATTAAGTATATAAAAAACCATTACAGAACATCACGAATAGAGAAATGGCCAAATTAGTACAAGTTCATCATCACACTAAAACCAAAGTACAGTAGTGATCAAATGTTATTACTGAAAAAATAAATACATAAAGTTCATACATAGTTCTCATAGAACAGCATACAACTATCTAGAGCATCTAATTAAAACATACATTTAAACTAACATACAACTATGTAAAACATTTAAATGCAACAACAAATGCGATCAAAATCGCAACTAAGATAACAATTGATCCAACAGCATAATGATACCAAGCCTCTTTATCAATGACATATTTTCTAATCTTTCAAATCTTCAAGCGCATTGCATCCATCTGGATCTTGTGTAGATCGACGACATCGGCAACATGCAACTCCAATTTCATCTTCTCTTCTTCAATTCTTTTCAATTTTTCTTTCAAATAATTATTTTCTTTTTCAACTAAATTTAACCTCTCGACAAGAGGGTCGGTTGAAATTTTTGGTTCACATACCTCCTAGATAAAGACATCTATGTCAAGTTGGTCGACATAATTGTTATAAACACTAAATGAAACAAATAGTTATAAAAGATAATATACCACATCCGAATCATAGACCGGACGAGAGCCGACGGGGGCGAATACCAAAACCATGGCACTATATAATAACAAACAATAATACAGGTAAGAAAATCATACAAGTAGCTATCTAAATCATACAAGTAAGAATTTTTTTTCTTTTAAAAAGAAGATAAGAACAAGAGGCTCACCACGGTGGTGCCGGTGACGAGATTGGCGCAGGCGATCGACGGCGGTGAGGACGGGGACGGGGACAGGATGGCACCCTACACATGTGCAAACTCTAAGAAGTTAATATGAGCTCAAATTGTGCATCTAAATCAAATAAACTCCCACATATATGCACACCTCCACTAAAACCCACAAACCACTCTACTTCTAGAGCATATGAAATGAGCTAAACTAGCAGTGAGAGATGAAAGGATGAAGTTGCTAACCTTTTAGAACACTTGGATAGTTGGTGCACCGCCAAACCTAGACAAATCTTGGGGAAAATGGAGTTTGGAGGTCGAGCTTGGAGGAAGAACAGAGGAGAAAGCTTAAGTGTGGCTCGGGCATTTCATCGAACACCTCATGTGCATAGAAAGTGAGGACAGAGCAGCACACACACCTCCCACCACCTATGGCCAAAAAACAAAGGAGAGGGCGCGGACAGGGCGTATATATAGGAATCTTTTTAGTCCCGGTTGGTGTCTAGAACCGGGACTGAAGACTGACCTTTAGTCCCGATTCCAGACACCAACATGGACTAAAGGGGTTGCGCCAGGAGCGAGGCCCTTTAGTCTCGGTTGGGCCGAATCGGGACTGATGTCTGCCGAGGCCCGGCCGGCGTCCTAGCCGCTCGAACCGAGACTGATGCTCACATTAGTCCCGATTCGTAACACGACCGGGACTATTGCTCTGATCTGGCCAGAATCAAAGGCCTGTTTTCTACTAATGTGCAAGTCATGCGAATATTTTGCACCTACGGTGTGCCCAGCTCCTCCACGCGCAATCCGTGAATGGGGCCTTCTCCAGCCTGACACAGATCCTCTAGTAGGTGGATCGCATCGTGTCTTGTCCGAAAACATCCCAGGGCCAGGAGAAGTGGTCCGTCGACTAGGTATCCCTCTGCACAAATCCCACCGCTTGCCCTAGGTGCATGAGTTGAAGCTGGGCAGTGAAGGAAATGTCACCATGGATATCGTAGATCCATCTGTTGTTCTCCATCGCCTCCTGGGCCGTCCTTCGATTGCGCATGCGTGCCTCCACGCATTTGTGTATCATCATCGGTGCAATGTCGATGGCAGCAAAGCCATGAATCCATCTATCTCTTCAAAACAACACTCGGCTCCCATTACCCACCTTAATCTGAACTAGGCTGTCAAACACCTGTTGGGCCATCTTATCTTCAGTATGGTTGAGCGTTAGATGTGAGGTAAGTATATTACATCCAGATGTGAAATATCAATTTCATTTGTAATTTTATAAAGAGCCTGCTCTTTAATCAACTCTTGGGCGATGTTGTAGAAAACCAGGAAAGACAAAAGGAGTTGATTTGGGGAGGAAAGCTACTCGACCTAACAAGATATAGCAGCACGTACGTAGCTGACAACAAACTAACATACCGAAAACTCAAACCAAATCTCCTTGTAAACATGATATGTATATATGTGTACCATATGTATGTATGTATGTATCGATGCTCCGGCCGGGACCATGCAAGCAAGAAATATCATGATGAAGCCAAGGCCGAAGTGGGCGTCGGCGGCATTCCTCGTCGCTTCCCTCTTGGGGGCGATGCCTTTGGAGGTCCGGTCCTTCATCTGCTGGCGATGGCTTTGTGGTTTTGCAACTTCGTCGTCGGCTAGGCGAGTGTGCGGCCTCGGGGCCGGCGTGGAAGTCAGAGCGGCGGCTCCAGGTGTCTCCTACGTGTGGTGTTTGGCTTTGGTCGCCAGGGCGACATGGTCATCGACTAGGTGGGTTCGCGGCCTCGGGGCCGGTGTGGAAGTCGGTGCGGCGGCGCCGGAGATCTCGTGTGCATAGGGTGTTGGCTTTGGCCTCTAGGGCGGCGGAGCCATCGACTAGGCTGGTGCGTGGCCTCGGGGCCGGTGTGGATGTCGGAGCGGCGGCTCCGGAGCCCAGTGTTCTGTTGTAGGGTGTCGTCTCTGGTCACTTGGGTGACAGTGTCGTCGACTCGAGTGGTGCGCAGCCTCGGGGCTGGTGTGTTCGTGTATCGTAGATGTATCGGTTTTCGGCCAGTTTTCCTTATAAACTGGCAATTCTCTTCTTCTTAATGAAAAGGCAGAGCTTCCGCCGGTTGCTCGAAAAAAAAAAAGTTAGGCATCGATTGATGTGTCAATATCAAGCCAGCGGGGAGGTGAAAATTCCCTGGCCACGGGACAGGATAGCCTTGGGATCATACTTCCTCTTCCGCTCCACGAACCTGGCCCACTTGGCCGGACCAAAGTGCTTCTTCTCCCACCCGGCCTGGCCGGCGTAGTACGGCAGGTACTGCACGCACGGTATCCCTGCCTCCTCGCAGAAGCATAAGATCTCCTCGTTCTGCTCCTCTAGACGCCCAAGGTCGCCCTCGGACACCGCCGACCGGAGGATCCCAACAGTGTAGAACACCTCCTCCTCCTCCGGGAACACCGCGGACGTGTCGCCGTCCCACCTGTCCCGGTTCATGGGGTAGACGAGGACGGGGCCCATGGGGCCGGTGCTGCCGTCGCGGCGGAGGATGCCGTGGAAGACGCCGGCAGCGAAGTCGAGGACGCGGGAGCGCGGGAGGAAGAGGTTGAGCCAGGGGTGCGGCACGTCCCAGAGGCCGGCGGCGCGGAGCTTGAGCTCGCCGTCGCGCACCCGGTCAAGGAACCCCGCGTACGACACGTCCTGCACGAACGCGAACCCACGCGCGTACCGCAGCTCCCGCAGCAGCACCTCCAGCCTCTGCACGCATGCATTCACCCACAAATTAGTAAAATTTCGCAAAAAAAAGGGAATAATTAGCGGAGTATAAGACCGTTTATAGATCACTAAAGTAGTAGTAGTTCACAGTTGTCCATACGTGCATGCATGCATAGAGTAGTTTTTTCACACTTAAATTTTTACGCACGCACGAATACATGCAGAGTTTTTCATTTCCCTTAACCGGCTGAAAAGTGTACATGCACCCCTAAAGAAAGTGTACATGCATGTACGGGAACGCGAACCATCGTTATTTCTTCAGTGATAAAAAATATATTTGTAGGACCAGACCTTACAAAATTATAAAAAGTTGATCGAGCGAGTTACTTTTCTGACAAGAGGATGGCAGTGTGACGTGTCTATGGACGGAATTAGAACAGCATGTAGGTCAAGCAAGATCACAGGGTTTGGCCGCCCCGCCTTCCCAGCAACCCCCCCACCACACACACACACACACACACACAAACACCCCTAAGATCATGGTGCACCCTGCCACTCTAAGATAGATCATGGGGTAGCTTCTCCGGCGAATGGCGACTGCCTCCTTCCTACCAAAATCGACGGACCCTAATTCTATTTTCAGTCGACTTGCGTTTAGCTACTGTGAAGAAATTTCTCCTTATCACATGATTAGGCTATTCCACCCCAAATACAAGAAAATGCCAAATATGTAAGAGGGCAAGTTGGCATAGATTTGGTCAAAATCTTAGTTGAGAGACTTAAAGCCTTGATCCAACAAAAAATGGGTGGATGTAGATTGTAGATATTTTTGTAATTATTGCTTCAAGAAATCCAGATTTTGTAGCAGACCATTTTTATATAACTGTAATCTCGATGTTGTATAATTTAATTAGGGGATTGCCTAGAACTCATCTAGATGGGATATAATTTGGTCTCATTCACCTGAAAAACAAAAATAGATACAAAAAGTACCAACTCACGTCAGCACACACACATCTTATAGCATCACATCCAATGGTTAAAAAGATGAATGGGACATAACTAAAACTCAGCTAGATGAGTTCTAGCAAAACCGTTAAATTAGTGTATTCGTAATTAATATCGGTAGCAAAAAATGGTTGGACGTCCTGGTTTACACTCTCACAGGCAGGAACATTTTCTATGTTCACTCTCCCCTATAAGCTAGTAATAGTTCACTTATCCCTAAACTGGGATTACTGCTGATGGGGCCGGGCTAGATTTGCCACAGGGACGGGTCCATTCCAGGGGCAGACAAAGCTAGACCAACTACGTACGACGACGTCGATGGTGCAATGGATTTGCATGCACGGTTGGAGCCATGCGCGTCAGCTCAGGCGGCCAAAAAGTCACCATCGATCTCACTTGGCGGGTCCCCCGCCTAGCTCTGGCTAGCTACACGACACGACGGACACACGGATTGAGCCTACGCGCGCACCCACACCGACAAAAGATCACGCAAGTTTTACCTTGTCGACGTCAGACTCGCCGGCGAGAGCAGCGCCGCCGTAGTACAGCGCTCCCTCGAGGCAGTAAAGGACGCCGCCGGCCTCCTCTGCGAGCGCGGCGGTGCGCGCCGCGTCGGCTTCCGAGAAGAACGACGAGCGCCAGCTCCCGACCTGGCCCTGGTCCGCGAGCACCACCGAGCCCTCGACGTAGTCCATGAACCCGGACACAGCGGTGCCGAGGTCGACGCCGATGAGCCGCTCCTGGTCGCCCGTGAGCGCCGCGGCCCCCGTGTAGAAGAGCCGCACCCAGCGCGCCATCGCCGGCGCCGGGATCAGCGGGATGCGCGCCCGCGTTATGACGCCGAACTGCCCCAGCCCGCCCAGCACGGCGTCGAACAGGTCCGCGTGCTTCTCCTTTGAGCATGTCACAATCTCGCCGATGTAACACCTGCAGTAATCCCATTTTGATAATCCCAAGTCAACGTAATTAACAGTGACAAATTATCATTTGTATCATATTGCATTTCAACTTCTAAGTCAAAATTCAAATTTAAATGAAAGTGGAAATAAAAGTTTCTTAACATAGAAACTAAAATGTTCAATAAATAGCAAATATTCCAGAGACTGTTCTAAAATTATAATTAATAATTAATAAATTAACTAAGTGACTCTAACAGTAGAAAAACAGAGTTGGTTAATACTTTTTTATTTAAATAAAATCCATATGAAAACATTTGGCCCCAAAACCATTTTATACCAGGGTTGTATAATGCACTGTTATTATATGGACAAGTTCCATATTTTACAAAAAGTGTTTTGAAATAAAAACAAAAGACAAAACAGAAAAAGAAAAGGAAAACAGAAAAGAAATAAAGAAAAGGGGAAAAGGCCCAGGGCACTGGACTGAGTCCACAGTGCCGGCCCAGCCCACTTCCCACCTCATCCCCTACCTACTGCTCACCCCGCGCCTCGCTGTCGAGCGATCTGCGCGCACGCACGCCCGCGCCCAGGCCCCCCTCTCCTCCTGCTCGACAGCGGCCTCGCCCACTCGTGGTGGGTAAAGGGCGAGCCCTGGCGCTTCCCTGGCCTCTCCCTCGCGCACTCGCTCATTCCCCTCCCCTTCCTTCTCTGGCCGAGCGGAACGGACGCCACACGCCGTGCTCCGACGCGGCCACCGGCGCCCCCGCGGCCCTTGGACCTGTCCATCTGCTCCGCCGCGGTCGGCTCCTTCCTCTAGTGGTTCCAGCCGAAGCGGGGAGGCCCTGCAGCGCCGAACCCCTTCCGAACGCGTCTCCGACCGCCGCCGTTCGTCTCTGTCTCCGGCGACTCGCTGCTGCGCCGAAACTGTCGTGGGTCTTTCGTGACCGCTGCGGTGAGCTCCATTTCCCCCTCCCTCCTTCTTTTGCTCGTTTCCCTAGCCCGTGCGAAGCCGCCGTCGTATGTTGCTCCGGTTGCCGCCATTGCCGGCGAACTGCTTAGTGCAGTGCCGCCCGAGCTCCGCCACTTTGCCCGTCGTACTCCAGGAGTTCCCAGTAGGCCGCCTAGCTACCTGGTGCGCTCGAAAGCGAGCTGTGCACGCGCGGCCGAATCCACCTGAATGCCGCCGCCGCAAACGTCGTCGCCGGCGTCATTTTCGGCAAGCCCCAGCCCCTTCCGACCACACCACTCGACGCGGTTTTTCCCTAGCTCTCAAACAAAAGTCATGGCGCGCGAAATGATGCACCGTGGGCGAATTCCGACGGACTCCGGCGAAGTTCCGGCCGTCGCCGCCGCGATTCGTCTCGCCGGCGGTGGTGTCCGACGTGGCCAGTGGGTCCCACCCCCAGTGCCACTGCCAGTGGGCCAGGCCAGCCCCAGTTGACTAGTTGACTTGGTCAACTGGCTGACTGGGTGTAACATCCCCAGGTTACTCCACCCTGGTTAAGCTACTTAACCTGCCATGTCATCATGATCATTCTAACAAAATTGTATTAGAAAATAATTTAACTTCAAATCAAAATTCAAATTTCAAGTCAAATATTTATTTCTTCAATCAACCAAACAAAATTGTTCATGATGTTGCAAATATTCCCAAGGCATTTATAAAATTGAAACCAACTTCATATAAACTATAAGAATGCCCCGGGACATTTACAACAGTAGTCCAGCAGCATTTAACTCACCTCATTCAATTTCAAAAAAATATTAAAACTATTCCAATTGCCTCCAAAATATTTGTGGCACTGTCTAAACTCACCAGTGAATTAATGGGACACTTTTCATATTTTCCCAAGGTGAATAGTGTGCCCAAATATTCTGTTACTCCTCTCTGTTAATCAAATAAAAGAAAACAGAAAAAGAACTAAAGGAAAAGGGGCCAGAGGCCACTTACGTGGCGACTGGGCCGCGCTGGCCCAGCCCACTCCCACCTGCCCGTCGTCCTTCCTCCCCTCCGTGTCATCGTCTCCGTGGGCGAGCACGCCCGCACCGGTCACCGCTCGCCACCGCGGCAGGAGCAGGTGGGGCGAGGGGATAAGCTCACCCCGAGCCGTTCCCCCTGGTCGCCCTCGCCACTCACCTCTTCCTCTCTCCCTCGCGCACGCCCATTCCCCTCCCCTTCCCCTCTGCCTGGGCGGAACCGACGCCGCGCGCCGTGCTTCGACGCGGCCACCGGCGCCCGTCTGCCTCTCTGACAAGTCCGGTGGACTCATCGCGGTCTCCCTCTTCTTCTGGCGAACTCAGGCGAGACCGGGGAGCCGTGCGGTCGCCGTTCGTCTCCATCCCCATCTCCGGCCACCGCGACGAATTCCGGCGACCTCGACCTCCTCTGCAGCTACAAAACCGCCACGGGCCAACTTGTGCCGCTCGGTGAGCCACCGCCTCTCTCCATCTCCCTCCCCGAGCTCTCCGGCTAGTCGCACGCGTCGCCGCCATTACCGGCCGAACCGTACTCCGCCGCGATGCTCGCCGCCGTTGCTACACGCCGTCTCCGGCCACGCCACCGCCACCATTCGACGCGCCGTCAAGCGGCCGTTCGAACGCACCCGGCCCCGTCCCTTTTGGTGGCCTATAGGCGAATTCCGGCGACGCCCGAGTGCCTCCGCCGCGTTTGCGGGTTCGCCGGCGTTCAGCCGCCGGCCGCCGACGTGGCACAGGTGGGCCCCACCCCAGTGAGGCTGCCAGTGGGCCCCCTGGCCCTGGGTTGACTTTGTTGACCGGGTCAACGTCATTACTGTTCACCACAGTGTATGACATGTGGGCCCTTTCAGTTAATTAAGCTAATTAAAATGAATTTATAAATAACACGGATTAGTTAATCTGTTCAGACACTGACATGAGGGGCCCACACTCTAATTAACCCCCTGTTAGTCTAAATAGACTCTGTTAAGTTTACAGAGGCTGACATGTGGGTCCCACTGGACCCACATGTCAGGTTTGACCTGTACAGCCGCTGTTGACTTGCTGATGTCAGCAATACCTCATGCTGACATCATAATTCATTTTCTGTAATTAAAGTAATTCCAGAAATTCAAATAAACTTTGAAAAATCATAACTTTTAAACCGTAGCTCAGATCGAAAAAGTTAAAACATGAAAGTTGCTCAGAACGACGAGACGAGTCTGATCATGCCGTCTGTTTCTTCATCGGAACTCCCTACGTAGAAGAACTCGTAACTCCGGACCCGTATCCGACAGATGAATAGTGCACCCATCATGGTTATTAAATCCCAGAATAATTCTAAAAATAACTAAAATGACTTAGATGCATAATTAGGCAACCCTGCACTGCATCATAGCATCACACGCACCGTATTGCATTTGTTTGCATTATGTTTACATGTTTCTTCCCCCTCTTCTCTCTCGGTAGACCCCGACGTTGACGTAGCTCCCGAGGCAGACGTAGCTCAGGAGTACGACTACGTCCCCGACGACACCACCGACGACCTTGCCTTTGCCCCAGAGCAAACAGGCAAGCACCCCCTTTTTGAGCATGCCTATATCGCCTATTCTCTTCTCTCTTATGCTTGTATTAGAACTGCTACTGCTACTGTTTTCCTATATCTGCTGCATAGCCTGATTATTGTACCCTGCCTTGTTACCTTTCTGGTTATCCTAGACTGCTTAGTATAGGCTGAGTAGAGACACGACAAAGACTCCCACTTGATCCCGACTGCCCCGCTGGATGTCAGAAGACCCGATCATCGGGATTGAAGACTAGACCCTGGCACCGCACATCACTTCCCCCTTAGTTGCCGACACTGCTGGGTTACCGTCGAGTGCCGAGGGTGATACCTCGTCAGCACTTCTGATGTTAACCTTGTAGGTTAGTTACTCGGTCGTGGTAAGCGAGGGTGATTCCTCCTACACCACCCCCGATAACGACATCGTCGCGCAACTCCTCAAGTGTGGACCTCGAGGGTGATTCCTCCTTCGTTCACCTTGACTTTAACATCAGGTGGGGTTCCATCGAGGGTGATTCCTCAGGGCTCCCCTGGTGTCAGACACACAGATACTGTTATTGAGTTGACTTGCACTAAACCATGATACTAAAGACGGGTCGGCCCTGAGGGGTACCCGCGCGAGCTTATTGCAAAGTGAAGTGGAGTCGGGTTGACCTAGATGGTGCCCGCGAGATAACTACGAGGCGTGGCTGGGCATTCTTGGCCCTTGCCGCAAGTCCTCGAGACGGGGCAACGAGGTCACATCGATCGTGAGTCCCTGCTTGTTTCCGCGCGCTCCTAATCCACTACGGTTTGGATATTTGATCCGAGGGGCCTCTGGCCTGATAGCACTAACCATCACGTGGGCATAGTATGGGCGTTCTGCGTCGTATACTTCAGTCGGAGCTTAATAGACGTCAGCGACTGAGCGGCGCGCGCTGAATTGGACTGGGAACGCAATCGCGCTTGTATAAGGGGTTGCTAGGTCTGCTTTCAGCCGCGTACGCAACGTGCAAGAGTTCCCGGGGCGAAGGCCCAAGACCCCTGGGTGCATAGGTTTAGACCGGCGTGCTGACCTCTCTGTTAGGTATTCGGTCGGGTTGCGGCGTGTTGCTTAGCCGAGGCCGGGCATGACCCAGTAAAGTGTGTCCGGCCGGAGTTAAGCGAGCGTGGTGGGTAAGTTGGTGCACCCCTGCAGGGAAGAAACTTCTATCGATAGCCTGTCCTACGGTAACGGACACTCGGAGTTGTATCCCGATCGGTACAACTAGAACATGTGATGAGAACTGGATAGTACGGCTCTGGGATTGCTTTCTCCCAGGGAGTCGAGAAAGGATCTCAGGTCGAGGTTGATGATACTACTACTACTACTACTTTACATTATGTTCATCTGCTCTCTCCTGATGCTGCAAGACTATCGAAGATTTGTTGAAGATGCTAGTCTTCGATAGGACTAGGCTTTCCCCCTCTATTCTGGCATTTCTGCAGCCCAGTCCACATATACAGCCATTCTTTTGACAATGTTGCATATGTAGTGTAGATCCTTGCTTGCTGAGTACTTCGGATGAGTACTCACGTTTGCTTTATTTTCTTTTTCCCCCATTTTTCCATTTGATGCCACCCGACGACGGAGCCCCTGAGCCAGACGCCCCAGCCGACGACCAGTACTACTACCCGCTGGCGAGTACTACTACTACGAGGAGCCGACTGACGACCAGGAGTAGGATCGGAGGGTCCACGGCAGGAGGCCTACGCCTTTCGATCGTAGTATTTTATTTTACCCCGCCTCTATGAAGGCTTATCTCTCTCTCTCTGTAATATATCTGTACTCAGATATCTGATGCTTCCGCTGACGCTTGTATGCCATCGAGCTATGTATTCGAGCCCTCGAGGCCCTGGCTTGTAATATAAAGCTTGTATGACTTTATTTATGTTTTAGAGTTGTGTTGTGATATCTTCAAGTGAGTCCTTAGGCTTGATCGTGCGCATTTGCGTGTATGATTAGTGCACGATTAAGCCGGGGTCGTCACACTGGGCACTGCCCAGTCACTGACTGGTGGGGCCCCTCTCCCTGTGTCTATGACATATGGGCCCCCCTGTCAGGTGCCTAATTAACTAATTAGGTTAATAAAAATAATTAAATTAGCCTAACCTATCACTGACTGCTGGGCCCCACCTGCTAATTAACCCAGTTAATTAATTTAACCCCTCTGTTAAAGCCACAGAGGCTGACATGTGGGCCCCACATGTCAGGTTTGACTCTGGTCAGCCGGCTGTTGACTGCTGACATCACCATTATGTCATGCTGACGTCACCCTATACTGTTCTGGATAATATTGATTTAATTAAATCCAGAAATTCCAGAAATTAATAAAATCTTTAGAAAATCATATCTTTTAAACCGTAACTCCGATGAAAATAATTTATATATGAAAAATGCTTAGAATTTCGAGACAGATCCGAATTCGCGGTCCGTTCGTCCGTCACACGTCCCTAGCTACCCAAACATGGAACCGTTCCCCTCCGGTCATCTGTCTGACAACTGTCCGGAACCGGGAAAACATTCCCGGATGTTTTCCCTCTTCACCTAAATCATGTAGCACCACGTCAGAACACCGCTAGCTCTGCTTATTGACATGTCATGCACTTGTTTGCTTAGTATTTACTGTTTCCTCCCCCTCTTCTCTCTCGTTAGACCCCGACGCAGTTCCCGGTACCGACGCAGCTCCGGAGCCCGACGACACCGTTGACGACCTTGCCCTTGCCGCCGAGCAACCAGGCAAGCCCCCGCTTTGATCATCCCGATATCGCCCATTCTATTTTCTCATGCTTGCATTAGAATTGCTGCTACTACTGCTTTACCTATTCTGATGCATAGCCTGTTTATTGTAACCTGCTATTGAAACCTTACCTGCTTATCCTAAACTGTCTAGTATAGGCTGGGTAGAGACCTATCAGTGACCCCACTTATCCCGACTGCCCCGCTGGATTACCCGAAGACCCGACCAACGAGATTGAAGACCAGGCCCCGGCACCGCACATCACCCCCCCCCCCCTTAGTTGTAACGACACTGCAGTGTTACTATCTAGTGCCGAGGGTGATACCTCTTGTAGCACTTCTGATGTTAACTCTGTAGAGTAGCTATTCGGTCATGGTCATCGAGGGTGATTCCTCCTTCACCGCTTCCGATAACGACGCCGTCGTACAACACCTCAAGTGTGAACCCATCGAGGGTGATTCCTCCGAGTTCACCTTGACGATTACATCGAGTAGGAATCCAAAGAGGGTGATACCTCGGATTTCCCCCTGATGTTATGGACACACGGATATTTTGACTGTACTATTGTTACTTAGAAAGGCGGGCCGACCCTGAAGGGTACCCGCGTGTGTTGTGAAGGCGGGTTGCCTGTATGGTGCCCGAGTGATGAATACGAGGCGTGGCCGGGCATTCTTGGCCCTTGCCGCAAGTCCTCGAGACGGGGCGATGGGGTCACATCTTTCGTGAGTCTCTGCTCGTTACCGCACCCCCAAGGTACTAACGGTTTGGATATGTGATCTGAGTGGGCTTCTGGCCTGATAGCACTAACCATCATGTGGGCATAGTATGGGCGTTCTGCATCGTAGCATCAGCCGAAAGCTCTGACAGACGTCCAGTTCAGCATTGCGGCACGGTCGGATCGTGTCGGCCACCCGAGGCGATGCTGGTATCCACCCTGTGCGCAACGACCCGGAGGGTGAGGAGCGATGGCCAAGACCCCCTTGCGCTTAGGATGTAGACCGGCGGGGACCTCTCTGCTGAGTTGTAGGTAGGGTTGCGGTGTGTCGTTTGGCCGAGGCCGGGCATGACCCTGAAAAGTGTGACCGGCCGGAGTTAAGCGAGCATGGTGGGTAAGTTGGTGCACCCCTGCAGGGAAGAACTAATCTATGCATAGCCGGATCCTCGGTAACGGACACTCGGAGTTGTATCCTGATTGATACAATTAGAATTGGATGCTATGGCTCTGGGATTGCTTCTCGCAGGGAGTCGAGAAGGGATCTTAGGACGAGGTTGATAACTGTATGGCTCTGGGATTGCTTTCTCGCAGGGAGTCAAGAAAGGATCTCTGGGTGAGGATGATAACATTACTACTACATTTATACTGTGCTGATCCACTCTCTTCTATTGCTGCAAGACCGCTGAAGATGCTAGTCTTTGATAGGACTAGGCCTCCTCTCTATTCTGGCATTTCTGCAGCCCAGTCCACATATACAGCCTTCCTTTGATAATGTTGCATATGTAGTGTAGATCCTTGCTTGCTGAGTACTTCGGATGAGTACTCACGGTTGCTTTGCTTTCCTTTTCCCCCATATTCCTTTTGATGCAACCAGATGACGGAGCCCCTGAGGCAGCTACCCCGCCAATGATTACTACTACCACCTCGAGGGTGTTACTTCTACAAGTTGGCCGACGACCAGGAGTAGGATCGAAGGGTCCCAGGCAGGAGGCCTGCGCCTTTCGATCGTAGTGTTTTCTTTTGCCCCGCCTTTCTAAAGGCCTTTCTGTTTCTCTTTTAATATCTATACTCAGATATCTGATGCTTCCGCTAACGCTTGTATGCCATCGAGCTATGTATTCGAGTCTTCGAGGCCCTGGCTTGCAATATAAAGCTTGTATGACTTTATTTATGTTTTAGAGTTGTGTTGTGATATCTTCCCGTGAGTCCTTAGGCTTGATCGTGTGCATTTGCGTGTATGATTAGTGCACGATTGAGCCGGGGCGTCACAAGTTGGTATCAGAGCTGACTGACTGTAGGAACCCCCTTTCCAACTCCTTGGTCGAAGTTGAGTCTAGTACTTGAAAACCGTTTTACTAACATGGCTGTGTGGCTTACGAGCCCACGTCGCCAATTGGGTGGTATTAGGATCTTTTACTCCTCGACCTTTACTCTGGGACTCTGATCTCTCTCCTATTCGGGTTAAAAATTTACTAACTCCAACCTTAGGTTCTCATGATCACATCCACCCGGAGTTCCGAAAATATTCCCCCTTGCTTCAAGATTGTGGGCCAGGTTCTGCTTACAGGATCCTTTTATCAAGGGCACCCTGTGTTGTCACTTGCAGATTCCTCGCCCCAGCAGTTTTCTCCGACGTGGATGTAGCCTTTGCTATGTCTCGTTGTGGATGTAGCCTTTGCTATGTCTCGTTGTGTGCTTCCTTACCGCGTGCCTACACGCCGCCTAGTTTGTCTAGCCGCGTGCATTTCCGAACTCCTACCACCGTTTGTGTCCAATTCCGTGCAGCGTTCTGTATGTCTTTAATGACTACTAATATGCATCTAATGCCTTCCTATTCATTCCCCATGTTACATCATGAACTCTATACACATGCAGTTGTTATTACGAAACTGCCCCTATTGAATTGGTAGGATGGCCGACGATCCTCCACCTCCACCCTATATTGCCGCAATGATGCAGCAGTTTGAACTCAACCGTCAGCAATTTGAGCTCAACCGTCAGTTTATGACCGGACTAATGGCTCAATTCCCAACTCAGAATGCTCATCAACAGCCTACACCAATAACTCTGCCAGAATTCGTGCGCCTCAATCCGTCCACTTTTCGCAGCTCGACTGATCCAATGGATGCTGATGATTGGCTCCGTGACATTGCCTTCCAGATGAAGTCGGCCAATGTTATCCCTGACAGTTACGTCACCTATGCGACATATCACCTGAGGGGATCAGCTGCTCAATGGTGGGAAAACCACAAGGGTATGTTGCCTGCTGAATCAATAACCACTTGGCAGGAATTTCAGTCAGCTTTTCGTGCACGGTATATTCCTCAAGGTCTGATGGATCAGAAGAAGCAGGAATTCCGCAAACTCACCCAGGGAATAATGACTGTGGATGAATATCAGAGGAAATTTCTTGAATTGTCCCGCTATGCTGAAGATGACGTCTGCACTGATGTACGCAAGCAGGAGAAATTCCGTGAAGGACTGCGTACTGATATAAATCTCGCACTGGCAGTCCATGATTGCACAGATTTCGCAACGCTTGTCAGCAAATCTTTCCAAGTTGAAACAGCTCTGACTAAATGCCAGGAGTCGCTCAAGCGCACTCGTGATGTTGGCTCATCCTCGGGCTAGCCTGTTCAGAAACGTCGAGTTTGGATTCCCCACAATGTTTACCACTGACCTGCTCCAACACCAAGGCCGTCTTATGTTGCACCTCGACTGCCTTCACCGCCGAGACAACTAACGGTTCAGGATGGACAACCTAATGCTATGGCTTTTCATCAGGATGCACCACGTCCTCCTGTTGATCGCAAGAAGAGCTGTCGGAACCGTCGTCTCAGAAGCTGTAATGTCAGGCCATCTGCTATAGTTCGGGTCCATGTCAACCAAGTTAACATGGAAGAAGCTCAACAGGACCCCAAAATTGTGATGGGCACCCTTCTAGTGAATTCAATCCCAGCTTCAGTCCTCTTTGATTCTGGAGCATCGCACTCCTTCATGTCCGAAAGTTTTGAGCGAAGCCATGATATACCTTTCGAGGAGATGTCCACTCCATTAGTAATCCAGTCACCTGGGGCTAATTGGAAAACTACCATGGTGAGCCACGGTAACCACATTGTGATCGGAGGATTGATGTTCCCCGTTTCTCTCATTGCTCTCAAGACCTCCAACATAGACATTATTCTGGGTATGGACTGGTTGAAGCTTCATAAAGCTTTGATTGACTGTGCCACTGAATCAGTCCGCATCACACACCCTTCCGGTCAGACAGTCAGATACTCAGCTCGAACAGTTCAGGACGCCGAAGCTTAGATTTATGTCCTGAATGCATTGAATGCTTCACCTCTTGAAGGCATCGAGAACGTTCCAGTTGTTCATGATTTTCAAGATGTCTTTCCAGAAGAACTTCCAGGAATACCCCCTGCTAGAGCTGTCGAGTTTGTCATCGACTTGAAACCTGGCACTACTCCTATTGCGAAGCGTCCTTATAAGATGCCTCCGCACCACCTTCTCGAGCTTAAGGAAGAAATCGACACATCACTTAAGAAAGGTTTCATCCGCCCCAGTTCCTCTTCTTGGGGAGCACCTTCACTCTTCGTTAAGAAGAAGGATGGAACTAACCGATTGGTTCAGGATTATCGGCCCATTAACCAAACCACAATCCAGAACAAATATCCGCTTCCCCGGATCAATGATTTGTATGATCAACTTGCTGGATCATCGGTGTTTTCTAAACTCGACTTGAGGTTGGGTTATCATCAGATCCGTGTTCGTGAAGAGGATATTCCCAAGACTGCATTTGTTACTCGCTATGGTTCTTATGAGTACACTGTCATGTCTTTCGGCTTGACTAATGCTCCAGCCACATTCTCCCATCTGATGAATTACATCTTTATGGATTACCTCGACAAATTTGTCATGGTATATCTAGATGATATTCTAGTCTATTCAAAGAATAAAGAAGAACATGCCGAACACCTCCGTCTTGTACTGGAAAGGCTCCGAGAACACCAGTTGTATGCCAAATACTCCAAATGTGAATTTTGGCTTTCTGAAGTAACTTACCTTGGTCATGTGATTTCCAAGGATGGAATTGCTGTTAACCTGGAACGAGTTCAAGCTATTCTTGATTGGACTCCTCCGAAGAACGTCAAGCAAGTAAGAAGTTTTCTCGGCCTTGCAAGCTATTGCCGTCAATTTGTTGAGAACTTTTCTAAGATTGCTAAGCCTTTGACTGATCTGCTTCACAAGGGTGTTAAATTTGAATGGACAGACAAATGTCAGGAAAGCTTTCAAACACTCAAAGACAAGCTAACATCTGCCCCAGTACTTGCTCCACCAGATTCTCGCAAAGACTTCGTGATTTATTGTGACGCATCCCGTGAAGGATTAGGCTGTGTCCTAATGCAAGAGCGTAAAGTGATTGCTTATGGCTCTCGTCAGTTGCGCCCGCAAGAAGAGAATTATCCAGTACATGATTTAGAGCTAGCTGCTATGATCTATGCATTGCAGTTGTGGCGACATTACCTTCTCAGTAATCATTGCGAGATATACACGGATCATAAAAGTCTGAAGTACTTGTTCACCCAGCCATCCCTGAACCTCCGTCAGCAAAGATGGATGGAGGCCATTGCAGACTATGATTTGGGTATTTTCTATACCCCTGGCAAGTCTAATGTGATGGCTGATGCCTTAAGACGCAATTCCTATTGCGATAACCTCATGGTTAGGCGAGCTCAACCTCGTCTTTTTGAAGAACTGCGTAAGCTGAATCTGTGTATTGTTCCACAGGGTTCTCTTAATAACCTTGTGATACAACTAGATCTTGAGAAAGCTGTTAAGAATGCGCAAGCTAAAGATGCTGAAATTGATCTGATGAAGAAAGATCTTAACCTTGAAAAGTACAGGGATTTCTCGCTGTCTGAAGATGGGACCTTGTATTTCAGAAACCGCATTGTCGTACCTCGCTTTGAACTCATGACTGATAAGGTCATGAAGGAGGCACATGATACCCCGTTGTCTATTCATCCGGGTAGCACAAAGATGTATCGTGATCTCCGTCAAAGGTACTGGTGGTCTAGAATGAAGCAGGACATTGCTCGCTATGTTGCTGAATGTGATGTGTGTCGTCGCGTTAAAGCAGAACATCAGAAGCCTGCTGGAATTCTGCAACCACTGCCTATTCCTCTATGGAAATGGGATAAGGACCAGATGGATTTCATTACAGGACTTCCCATGTCACAGAAGGGTCACGATGCTATTCTTGTCGTCGTCGACCAACTCTCTAAAGTTGCACACTTTCTGCCTGTCAAGGAAACTATCACTGCTAGTCAGTTAGCAGAGTTGTATATCTCCAGAATTGTTTCACTCCACGGCATTTCAAAGGAGATTAGTTCGGACCGTGGCGGCCTTTTCACTTCAAAGTTCTGGGAAAGTTTCCAAGAAGCTATGGGAACTCATATTACCTGGAGTTCAGCTTATCACCCTCAATCCCAAGGCCAAGTCGAGCGAGTTAATCAAGTGCTTGAAGACATGCTTCGGGCTTGTGTTATATCGTTTGGCAAGAAGTCGGAAGAATCTCTTCCGTATGCCGAGTTCTCTTATAACAACAGCTATCAAGCCAGCTTGAAAATGGCTCCCTTTGAAGTTCTATATGGACGTAAGTGTCGAACCCCTCTGAATTGGTCAGAAACTGGGGAACGACCGCTCGTGGGTCCAGATATTATTCAACACGCCGAAGAACAAGTCCGTATCGTTCGAGAAAATCTCAAGGCGGCTCAGGACCGCCAGAAGAGCAACTATGATCACAAACGATGGGGTTTGACTTATCAACCTGGTGATCAAGCTTATCTGCGTGTCACTCCTATGAAGGGCACTCACCGTTTTGGAATCAAGGGCAAGTTAGCTCCACGCTACATTGGTCCTTTTCGAATTGTTGCAAGACGTGGTCAGGTGGCGTATAAATTGGAGTTGCTGCCACAATTGTCCCATATTCACGACGTCTTCCATGTGTCGCAACTTCGTCGTTGCTTCAAGGAGTCTCCGCACCGAGCAGTGGATCACGAAATGCTCGAATTGCAAGATGATCTTTCTTATAAGGAGCATCCGATCCGCATCCTCGATGAATCTGAACGTCGAACCCGTCAGAAGGTTACCAAGTTCCTCAAAGTGTAGTGGTCAAATCATACTGAAGATGAAGCCACTTGGGAACGCGAGGATAATCTTCGTGCGGAATACCCCGAACTTTTTCCTTCTACCTCTTAATTCTCGGGACGAGAATTCTTGTTAGTGGAGGAGATTTGTAACACCCCCAGTGGTTAGCCACAGTAATCCCATTTTGATAATGCCAAGTCAGCGTGATTAACAGTGCCAAATTATCATTTGCATCATATTGCATTTCAACTCCTAAGTCAAAATTCAAATTTAAAAGAAAGTGGAAAATAAAAGTTGCTTAACATAGAAACTAAAATGTTCAATAAATAGCAAATATTCCAGAGACTGTTCTAAAATTATAATCAACAATTAATAAATTAACTAAGTGATTCTAACAGTAGAAAAACAGAGTTGGTTAATACCTTTTTATTTAAATAAAATCCATATGAAAACATTTGGCCCCAAAACCATTTTATACCAGGGTTGTATAATGCACTGTTATTATATGGACAAGTTCCATATTTTACAAAAGTGTTTTGAAATAAAAACAAAAGACAAAACAGAAAAAGAAAAGGAAAACAGAAAAGAAATAAAGAAAAGGGGAAAAGGCCCAGGGCACTGGACTGAGTCCACAGTGCCGGCCCAGCCCACTTCCCACCTCATCCCCTACCTACTGCTCACCCCGCGCCTCGCTGTCGAGCGCTCTGCGCGCACGCACGCCCACGCCTAGGCCCCCCTCTCCTCTTACTCGACAGCGGCCTCGCCCACTCGTGGTGGGTAAAGGGCAAGCCCTGGCGCTTCCCTGGCCTCTCCCTCGCGCACTCGCTCATTCCCCTCCCCTTCCTTCTCTGGCCGAGCGGAACGGACGCCACACGCCGTGCTCCGACGTGGCCACCGGCGACCCCGCGGCCCTTGGACCTGTCCATCTGCTCCGTCGCGGTCGGCTCCTTCCTCTGGTGGTTCCAGCCGAAGCGGGGAGGCCCTGCAGCGCCGAACCCCTTCCGAATGCGTCTCCGACCGCCGCCGTTCGTCTCTGTCTCCGGCGACTCGCTGCTTCGCCGAAACTGTCGTGGGTCTTTCGTGACCGCTGCGGTGAGCTCCATTTCCCCCTCCCTCCTTCTTTTGCTCGTTTCCCTAGCCCGTGCGAAGCCGCCGTCGTATGTTGCTCCGGTTGCCGCCATTGCCGGCAAACTGCTTAGTGCAGTGCCGCCCGAGCTCCGCCACTTTGCCCGTCGTACTCCAGGAGTTCCCAGTAGGCCGCCTAGCTACCTGGTGCGCTCGAAAGCGAGTTGTGCACGCGCGGCCGAATCCACCCGAATGCCGCCGCCGCAAACGTCGTCGCCGGCGTCATTTCCGGCAAGCCCCAGCCCCTTCCGACCACACCACTCGACGCGGTTTTTCCCTAGCTCTCGAACAAAAGTCATGGCGCGTGAAATGATGCACCGTGGGCGAATTCCGACGGACTCCGGCAAAGTTCCGGCCGTCGCCGCCGCGATTCGTCTCGCCGGCGGTGGTGTCCGACGTGGCCGGTGGGTCCCACCCCCAGTGCCACTGCTAGTGGGCCAGGCCAGCCCCAGTTGACCAGTTGACTTGGTCAACTGGCTGACTGGGCACTGCCCAGTCACTGACTGGTGGGGCCCCTCTCCCTGTTTCTATGACATATGGGCCCCCCCTATCAGCTGCCTAATTAACTAATTAGGTTAATAAAAATAATTAAATTAGCCTAACCTATCACTGACTGCTGGGCCCCACCTGCTAATTAACCCAGTTAATTAATTTAACCCCTCTGTTAAAGCCACAGAGGCTGACATGTGGGCCCCACATGTCAGGTTTGACTCTGGTCAGCCGGCTGTTTACTGCTGACGTCACCATTATGTCATGCTGACGTCACCCTGTACTGTTCTGGATAATGTTGATTTAATTAAATCCAGAAATTCCAAAAATTAATAAAATCTTTAGAAAATCACATCTTTTAAACCGTAACTCCGATGAAAATAATTTATATATGAAAAATGCTCAGAATTTCGAGACGGATCCGAATGCGCGGTCCGTTCGTCCGTCACACGTCCCTAGCTACGCGAAAATGGAACCGTTCCCCTCCGGTCATCTGTCTGACAACTGTCCGGAACCGGGAAAACATTCCCGGATGTTTTCCCTCTTCACCTAAATCGTGTAGCACCACGTCAGAACACCGCTAGCTCTGCTTATTGACATGTCATGCACTTGTTTGCTTAGTATTTACTGTTTCCTGCCCCTCTTCTCTCTTGTTAGACCCCGACGCAGTTCCCTGTACCGACGCAGCTCCGGAGCCCGACGACACCGTTGGCGACCTTGCCCTTGCCACCGAGCAACCAGGCAAGCCCCCCCTTTGATCATCCCGATATCGTCCATTCTATTTTCTCATGCTTGCATTAGAATTGCTGCTGCTACTGCTTTACCTATTCTGATGCATAGCCTGTTTATTGTAACCTGCTATTGAAACCTTACCTGCTTATCCTAAACTGTCTAGTATAGGCTGGGTAGAAACCTATCAGTGACCCCACTTATCCCGACTGCCCCGCTGGATTACCCGAAAACCCGACCAACGGGATTGAAGACCAGGCCCCGGCACCACACATCACCCCCCCCCCCTTAGTTGTAACGACACTGCAGCGTTACTATCTAGTGCCGAGGGTGATACCTCGTGTAGCACTTCTGATGTTAACTCTGTAGAGTAGCTATTCGGTCGTGGTCATCGAGGGTGATTCCTCCTTCACCGCTTCCGATAACGACGCCGTCGTACAACACCTCAAGTGTGAACCCAGCGAGGGTGATTCCTCCGAGTTCACCTTGACGATTACATCGAGTAGGAATCCAACGAGGGTGATACCTCGGATTTCCCCCTGATGTTATGGACACACGGATATTTTGACTGTACTATTGATACTTAGAAAGGCGGGCCGACCCTGAGGGGTACCCGCGTGTGTTGTGAAGGCGGGTTGCCTGTATGGTGCCCGAGTGATGAATACGAGGCGTGGTCGGGCATTCTTGGCCCTTATCGCAAGTCCTCGAGACGGGGCGATGGGGTCACATCTTTCGTGAGTCTCTACTCATTACCGCACCCCCAAGGTACTAACTGTTTGGATATGTGATTTGAGTGGGCCTCTGGCCTGATAGCACTAATCATCACGTGGGCATAGTATGGGCGTTCTGCATCGTAGCATCAGTCGAAAGCTCTGACAGACGTCCAGTTCAACATTGCGGCACGGTCGGATCGTGTCGGCCACCCGAGGCGATGCTGGTATCCACCCTGTGCGCAATGACCCGGAGGGTGAGGGGCGATGGCCAAGACCCTCTTGCGCTTAGGATGTAGACCGGTGGGGACCTCTCTGCTGAGCTGTAGGTAGGGTTGCGGTGTGTCGTTTGGCCGAGGCCGGGCATGACCCAGAAAAGTGTGACCGGCCGGAGTTAAGCGAGCGTGGTGGGTAAGTTGGTGCACCCCTGCAGGGGAGAACTAATCTATGCATAGCCGGATCCTCGGTAACGGACACTCGGAGTTGTATCCTGATTGATACAATTAGAATTGGATGCTATGGCTCTGGGATTGCTTCTCGCAGGGAGTCGAGAAGGGATTTCAGGACGAGGTTGATAACTGTATGGCTCTGGGATTGCTTTCTCGCAGGAAGTCAAGAAAGGATCTCTGGGTGAGGATGATAACATTACTACTACATTTATACTGTGCTGATCCACTCTCTTCTATTGCTGCAAGGCCGCTGAAGATGCTAGTCTTTGATAGGACTAGGCCTCCTCTCTATTCTGGCATTTCTGCAGCCCAGTCCACATATACAGCCTTCCTTTGATAATGTTGCATATGTAGTGTAGATCCTTGCTTGCTGAGTACTTCGGATGAGTACTCACGGTTGCTTTGCTTTCCTTTTCCCCCATATTCCTTTTGATGCAACCAGATGACGGAGCCCCTGAGACAGCTGCTCCGCCGACGATTACTACTACCACCTCGAGGGTGTTACTTCTACAAGTTGGCCGACGATCAGGAGTAGGATCGGAGGGTCCCAGGCAGGAGGCATGCGCCTTTCGATCGTAGTGTTTTCTTTTGCCTCGCCTTTTTAAAGGTCTTTCTGTTTCTTTTTTAATATATGTACTCAGATATCTGATGCTTTCGCTGACGCTTGTATGCCATCGAGCTATGTATTCGAGTCTTCGAGGTCCTGGCTTGTAATATAAAGTTTGTATGACTTTATTTATGTTTTAGAGTTGTGTTATGATATCTTCTCGTGAGTCCTTAGGCTTGATCATGTGTATTTACGTGTATGATTAGTGCACGATTAAACCGGAGACGTCACACCCAAGCCCTTCATATTAATTCGCAACCATTTGTACGTGAACATGGCATAAAGAACCAAACGTGTTCATCTAGTGCCCTCGTGCACGGCGCACATACGTACCGGTGATCACGTCGAGTTCTTGCACGTTGGATATCTGGGGGCCGTGGCGGAAGGCCTGGCCGCTGATGCCCGCGTTGGAGAGCGTGCCGCCGACGGTGAGATGGAGGTAGTCGGTCCACGTCCTCGGGGTGAGGCCGTGCGCCAGGGCGGCACGCAACACGTCCACCCACAGCTGCTCGCCGCCGGCATCGACGTAGCGGCCGTCTACCGAGACGGAGAGGCGGGTGGCAGACCCGCTGGCGTGGCACCCGAGCGACAGCATGTCCACGACGACGCCGCGGGGTGCGGACGCCTGGCCTCGGGTTGAGTGGCCGCAGCCCCGGGCAGACACGGGGAACGGGGAGGGGTGCGTGTACGAGGCGCGTAGCAGCGAGGCGATGTCCTCGGGGCAGGACGGGTAGAGCACGGCCGCCGGCGGCGGCTGGGCGTCGTCCGACACGTTGCCGAAGTCGGCGGACGCCCGCCCGGTGGCCTCGGCATCGTCACGGATCAGCGCACGGACCCCGAGGTGGCGGAGCTCGTAGAGTAAGGAGGAGGCCGGACTCCACACGCCCGAGTAGGCCGAGGTGGCGGGGCTCGTCGTTGTCTTGTGGAGGCAGCTGAGCACGAAGAGAGCGGCTATCAGTGTCATCTCTCGCGCTTTGTTCATGACGACCATCTGTGTCCTGACTTGAGTGAACGATGGATCTCTCTGTGTTTCGTGAGTCGTGACTCTTTTCAAGAGGAGAGTTGGGCATAAATAAGGGCACCGTGTTTACAGGTAGAATATGTACACTGAAGAGTACATGTCTACATGTGCAGTGAGTAGCTGAGTAGTGCACGAATAGTGAGACACAGAGATCTTGCAATCTGTAGGTGTCCTACGAGCAGCTACAGCTAGCCACTGAAAGCGGCGGCTCAGTTGCATTGCATGTTTTTCGTTTTCTTTCGGATGGTCTCACGCCTAAAAATGTACGTACGTGTACGTGTGGCCAGCAAAACACACATGCATGTGTACAAAACAGTACAATGTACAAACCACTACGGAGACGCGAAAGCTGCATGTGGCGCAAGATACCTGACGAAGAAAGCTCGGGCATCACGACGAGGCCGAGAGAGCAACATAATAAGCATCATGCATGATGAGGGCAGTGGTACGACAAGCATGCGTGCGGTTGGGAGCTTGGGTTTGGCTGATGCATGCACCGATCATACGCGCTTCACGACACGATTGCATTAATGTGTAAACCGTACCCACAACGAGTTCCATGTACTCCCTCCGTTTCCATATTAGTTGTCGCCGAAATGGATGTATCTAGACGTATTTCAGTGCTAGATACATCTGTTTGAGCGACAACTAATATGGAACGGAGAGAGTAGACATGTACTAGCGTGAAAAACGTCTTACATTATAAGACGGAGGAAGTAGAATCCTACAAATAATGTGAGCGACCTCTCAAGAGGCGGTGAACAAGGCATTTGTGGACGGATCAAACTAAGCAGGCGGGGAGAACCATTCTCGCACATGTTGTTTCATCGATAAATCGCTGTAAATACACTTTGGATCCGTTCTTGCAGATTTGGTTTAGCAGAACTGTTTTAGGACTTGAATGTGTTTCTTAGCTTTTCACATGGTCTTTGCTGCAAAAGTGAACCAAATGTTCTAGATCCCCATGTTTCATTTCTAGTCATTTTACTTAGCTACTTCTTTCGTACGGAATTAGTTCACGCTCAAACGAATGTAACTAGCAGGAGTATAATATAATCTACATATTAGTCTAGAAAATATACTAACATGGAACCATCGGTATGATTGCGCTTTTCACAAATCATCTACTCCTAATTTCCAAGTTATCTACTATGCTACGACTTTAATATGTATGCAGTGATCACTGCAGCATGTGGACATAGGACATGCGGGCGCTTATGGCACATGGTTCCAGCCGGCTGGAAATGGCATGTTGCGTAGGGTTTATTCAACCAGTTTGGATGACGAGCCACTCGTAGATTACATGGACTAGTAGACTGCCCGTGCGTTGCCACGGGCCAACAAATAAATTTATAACTAATGGTCATTTTCCTCTCTATGAACAAGCATATTGCATGGAATGTTCAACCACAACACAAATGCAAGCACCATCTTCTCTCTATTCTTACAAACAGTAAGCACCCCTCTAGCCGGTCTTTCTTGCTGAACTTGTTGTCCGTCATCTTCTTTGTCCATACATCATTCATCCTTTCAATCTATTGCCCCTTGACTCTGCATGTAGCTTCCATGTCGTTATTTTGTTGTCTCGCAAGGTTAAAAAATAACCCGACCACATCACCTGTCCGATATATTCCTAATCCAAGGAAGCTAAATCTAGTTGAATGCGTGTGTGTTGCCCTCAAACAACAAACTTATCTATGAAAACATATAAAAAATATTATTATACATCGCATGCTTATGACTATGTTGTCACAAGTACTTCTTGTCTATCTCTTGCTTTCCTCTAAATATGTTTCTCCAAGCATGCATTTCAATTTTCACCCTCACCAACATATCTACTTTCATGTGCTCCTTCAACTTCACAAATATGTCTTATTCTCCCTCCTCCATGAGATTCTCTTTGCATTGTTGTGTTGCACATCTGTTCTTTAAAAACAAGGCAAGTGAATCACATCATCAATATTAGTCATCTATATTGGGCACCCGGGAAGAAGGTTCTATCGACTTCTCCAAGCAGATTTGATTCCGTCTATGTGTTACTTTTCTATATTGATAAGTTCTGTCTCCGAAGCAAATTTTAAGCTTCCTCATGTTCAACAAAAGTACTAAAATTCAGATGCAAAATACATGCGCACACGCATACATATCAGATCATCCACGCATTTACACATGGACAATGAACACCGAGCAATCATGCATCAACAAATCTTCTCAAACAAGCGTACACATTCAGATCTGGTAGTAGACAAGATCCATCACAAATACATCAAGCACATGATACATCTAGATCTGAAATCTTGATAAGATCCATGATAAATACATCTAGCACAAGAAAAGTGATTCACGCTCTGGTCAGTGGAGAAAGGATCTACAGGCCCATGCCTCACGCAACATAGGGGAAGGAGAGCATCCACGACCAACGTCACCTCGGTGGCCGCCGCCACCGTGTGCCAGGGCAGCAGGAGGACGCATACTCGACAGACAGGAGGAAATCCTTAGCACAGCTATGCTCAAGATGCAGCAACGACGGAGACCACATCACAACCTCGCAGGGCAGGCCGACGACGACCTAGATGCATCCATATGACCATACAGGAGAGTCGAAGCCTCGTTGAAGGCTTGGCTACGAGGGAGACGCACCGAGGGGACGTCAGAGATGGTTGAGTGGGGGATCTGCGCGCCGCCACTAGCCTAGACCGTTTGATGTGGAAGGAACTTGGGGAGATTAGGGTTGTGGAGTGGTGCGCTATTGTGGGGAGGCTGGTTTATATGGCGGCTCCAGTAGATCGAATCAAATCTGATTGCGCATCCCGGTTGGTTCGGCAGCGTTCTGATTTGTTTCCTTCCAAAGAAGAGAAGACACACGCGTCCTGATTTCTTTTCTTCGAAAGAAGAGGCTGATTTATATGGAAAGTGCTGGTATATGGTTGCAAGAGGGTATCATTGCTTTTGTTTATGGAGCTTTGGTTTTTTTTGGGCAACCGAGGTGTGAGATGGAAAGAAAATCGATGGGGCTGGAGATGAAAACCGGTGGTGGTGGTCGGCGAAACAAAAATCGGTGGGAGGGGCATCTATCGGTTGATGGGGAGGGGTGACGACGAACGAAATGAGCGAATGACCTACTTACAAAGGCTTTAAGAGTAGGGATTACACAAATAATTAAAAGCCTACCCAATTCTCCGCATGCCTACTTAACTGCCAATCAAATCAATTAATTATCTTCCTAATTGGGAAAAAATCCCTACTTCTAATTATGTGTAACATAATTAAGGGCCTATTCTGATGTCCTCCAACTCCAAACTTCACAAAATCTCTGCCAGAAAGCAACCCGAATGCTACAGCTCCAAAAGCTAAGATTCTCGAAGCTATCCTGGGCTGTAGTGTATTTTTGTGGAGGGAGGGAAGACCAGCTTCTCGTTAAACAGGAATCTGGAGTTGGACATTATTACGGCTGTAATGCCACCGCCTAAGAAAACGCTTCGATCTATCAGCGCTCCTCCTCGCTCAACCAGGAACCCGCATTGTTTCGCTCGCTCATGTATCCCCTGTGCCTCGTGTTCTCTCTTAAACAGGCTCCTTCCAGCCGGCCCAGGTGGCAACAAAGGCCTGCAGCGCCCCCCAGCTGGGCTGCCAGATCAACAGGGCATTGGGATAAGCTGCCTCGGCTGCCGAACGTTTCCAGATCGCCACCAGAAGCGAGAAGATAGATTTAGGAAGTTTTGGAGAAGCTGGGAGGTTCCAGAATAGGCCCTAAGTGTCTAGCTAATTAATTAATTGCATTAATCACTCGGTTTCCAAATTGATTCGATGCGAAAAATAATTTCTATTTAAATGGATCTAATTAAGAGCATACATAATTAACTCTCTAGCTAATTAATTACATTAATGGTTTGCTTTCCAAATTGATTCTGCGCTCGATTTCTAGAATATTTTTGCATGAATGACTATTACGAACGATGACGACTATCGAGTATTGTAGCACACATTTTTTAAACGAATTTCTTAACATTTGAATGGTCACACTTGATTTGATAATGTAGCATGTCTGGCTCTCTGTATGACTGATAAGAAATATAATATGACCGCGTCCACGAATGCATGTACGTGGCGGTCTGACGACCCTCCTTTCGCCACGGCTGTCCTCGACGCCGTGATGCACGCCCTGACATTCTTGAGTACCGCCTCGACATCAGGCCCGACTACGGCGTCCTCCATGGTGTCGCGCACGGCGTCTCTCCGCAGGGGCGTGCGGATGTGTACGCCCATAAGAAAAAGATATATTATTCTTGTTATATTAGGAAACGTGTGATTGTCAATTAATAGTAGAGATAATTAATAGTAGAGATAATGATAATAATATGGTATAGTGCGCGGGATTAATGATTTCTTATTGAGATATATGTCATTTTGTTTTGGAAGGTTATTGAGAAAAATATTATGTCTATATTTTTTGAAGGTGATCTCATATATATGGTGTGATTTTTTAATTCTTAATTAACTATTATTTAAAATGAATCAGCACCTGCCAAAGCAAGCACGAAATAAGATCTCGCTTAAATGGGATTTGGTTTTTTAATGAGAAAAAGAAAAATCTGTGGGAGAGGTGGTGGAAGGTGGGAGGAAATAAAACCGGAGTTCCAGGCTACCAACTGCTCTATTACGAGTAGAGATATTTACATGATTAAAATGAATCAGCACCTGCCAAAGCAAGCACGAAATAAGATCTCACTTAAATGGGATTTGATTTTTTAATGAGAAAAAGAAAAATCTGTGGAAGAGGTGGTGGAAGATGGAAGGAAATAAAACCGGACGAAAATAAAACCGGAGTACCAGGCTATCAACTGCTCCATTAGGAGTAGAGATGAGCTATGTAATCTTGGATCTGATCTATTGTGATTGTGTTCTCTTCTTATATGCATTATTGTCTGGCACTCGATGACCTGATCTCATTCACGTTTAATCAAATGAATGTGTGTGTATCCTATGATGTAGAGGCCGAGGCACTCTCTTTTCGGAAAAAAAAAGTCTACAAGAAATAGACCCTTTGGAGTGTTGGCCTAGCTTCGTCCTCAGATACTCGAGCCCACAGGAGCAAGAAAACTAGGTTTGAGATCTCACAATCATGTTTAACTATATGATCAGTACTGATTCTTTGAGAGAAGTACAATTTATCTCGTGGGGCTTATACATGGTCTAACAATCCAAACAATCCCACCTTGGAGAAGTTAGATAGGATCCTGATTAGTGATGCTTGCGAGAGTGTGTTTCCTTTTACTGCTATCAAGAAAATTGTTAGAGTTGTGTCTAATGAAAATCGTTTGACTGTGGACACTCGAGAGAGTGTGAAAGTCAGAAGCAAAGATTTCAAATTTGAGGCTTCTTGGCTTTCACATCCTGATTTTTTTCGCGGAGTGGAGAAAGCTTGGCATTCCTTTGTTAATGCCAAAGATAACTTGAGTGCTTTTCTGCTTAAGATTAAAAAGTTAAAAGTCAGTTTTAAAAGGTCCGTGGTGTGAATATCTGAGGAGACACTATTCAGCAAAAGAAAGAACTCATGGCTGAATTGGAACGGTTAGAGATTTTGGAAGAAACCCAAATCATGTGTAGCACACAATATGCCATGAAAAGTTTTGTGCAAAGTTTTATTATGAAAATCTATGAAGAAGAGGAATTATTCTGGCAATAAAGAGCTAATGTAAAATGATAACTACATGGTGACAATAATACCATGTTCTTCCACAAAATTGTCGACGGTAGGAACAGTAGGTAATTGTTGTCATATGCTACTGATTATTATATAAGTCTTTTTGGTAAAGTGGAAGAAAATTGAGTGACCCTGAGTGATGATATATGGGACAATTCAGAAAAATTATCTGATAATGACAGATTTAAATTTGATAAAGAGTTCTCTGAGGTGGAAATCAAGCAGGTTATTGATAGAATGGCTAACAGTGCTCCTGGCCCTGATGGAATTCCCGCTGAGTTTTAGTAGGCTTGTTGGCCTATTATTAAGCATGATTTGGGCACATTCTTTGGACCTCAGCAGAATTAACTATGGGGTCATTATCCTCTTGGCCAATATTCCTGATGTTGACACTGTCCAGAAACATAGACCTATGTCTGCTACAGGTCTGCCTCAGCGACCAACTTGTTAAGACCAGCGTGGCCGAGTCGCTGCACGCCGCCTTCCTCGTCGTCGGCAAAGGGAAGGCAAGGGGCGGGTGCGACGGGGCGGTGTTCTCGGTCTACGCAGACATGTGCGTGGCGGCAGAGGAAGCCGAGCGGCAGGCTGCGGCCAATAAGGCCTGTAGCGGCCCCTACTCACCCATTGGCCGCCGGAAGGAGCACGGCAACTATTCGACGACAACGGATTGGACAACGGCGAAGGTCTCACCTGAGAGGGCGGGCATGCATGCGAGGTTACCGTAATGCATCATATGCCTCATTTAGTATTTTTTTAGTTGTCTTTTTTCAATTTTAGTTTAACTTATCCGGTTTAATTGTAATATGTCAAACTTTGTCCGGTTTGCATGAAAATCATTCAGCTTGCATCTAATTCGTGCGGTTTGTTCAATTTACATTTGAAATGTGTGTGGACGTTTCGGTATGCGTTGGATGGCCGGTTATCATACCGTTGTCGCCCAAACGCATCCGTGAACGAATAGTGAGTCCAAATTACGGCACCGCGTTGGAAATGCCCTAAACGTAGTGTGCCCGTGCAGCTGCACCCCGGGGAAGAGAAGATTCGGGTGCACGGGTCGACTTATTAGTTACCTTTGCACTTGACCTGTTGCGCGCTTTCGCTCATAGTGCGCTGCGGATCCGTGTCGCATCTCATCAGCTATCAAATCGTCTCCAGCTGCTAGCTGGCTATATATGGAACAGTGAGACAGCACTGTACCATGGAGACACAACGAGAGGCGAGCACCTATAGACGTACGTACCATCCGATCTGGCGCAGCGAGATACGGCAGGGAACCGGTGCGGTGCAGCTGTAGCGAGCTAGGAGGAGTTGGCAACTTGGCATCACGTCGCATCGGTCGATCGCGCGCGTAGATGTTCAGATGCAAATTGCGTTCCTTTGGCCCGTCACATCTTGCTGCGGGTCAATCTATCTAGCCTGTCTACGCACCCCAGCCGCCGCCTCCTCCTCCCCGAAACAAATCTAGGGTTTATGCCTCTCGTCGGCGCCGCCGGAGGTCCGTCTCGTCTCCATAGCCTTAGGGTCATGGGGCGCGGTCGATCTTTGCAAGGGCCGGCGGGAGGGCTTCGTTGTTAGTTGTTCCGTCGAGTTTTGTTAGGATTTGTGTCCTGCTCAAGAAGACGAGACGGCGGCGGCTCCCTGAAGATGGAATAAATGTCTCCCCGCCTAGCCCCCGTTTTGATGGTGCGTCTAGCATCGTTGGTGGGCGTGTGGAGGTGTTGTTGTTCGTCTATGTTCGTGCGTCTTGGGGGTTGGATCCTTTCGATCTACGTTATTCTTCATCGGCGGCGGTTGCTATTCTGGTGCGCTGATCCTATGGGGCCTTAGCACGACGACTTCCCGACTGTCTACTACAATAAATTGTGCTCGACTCCGGCGAGGGAGGGGCGATGACGGCGGCGCGCCTTCGGCTCGCTTCAGGGCTTGTAGTCGTCGCTAGGTGGTCTACGGATCTGGTTGTAATTTTTTTTATTTCTAATGTTCGTTGTACTGCCATGATTGAAGATGAATAGATCAGAAATTTTCTCAAAAAAAAAAAAAATCTAGCCTGTCCAATCGCTCGCGTCGCACGATTTCGTCATGCGTGAAACCGTCTAGCAGGTCAGCTAGCTTATCAAAAATTTTCTCTCCAAAAACTTTCGATCTTATACATGTTCAATCATGACACTACAAACAACACTAAGAACATCTCCAACGTGGATTCTCAAACCTCCCGTAACCATTTGGATCCTGAAAGCCAGCGGTCCTGTATCGGTCTGCGGCGCGGTCCAGACGTGTTTTTTTCCTCAAACCGAAGACAAATGTTGGGAGATTTGCGGGAGTTCGGACCGATCCCAAGCCCGCTTCTGACCGTCCTGGCCCACCTAAAAACCCTTCCCCTCCCACGCGCTCTTCCTGCCCGACGCCAGCTACCCGTATTCATGCCGTTGTAGAGCGCGTAGCTCCACATTGAAGGCAGCTCAGGGCGGATACGACCTCTCACTGCCTCCGCCATTGAAGCGGCGTGCCGACCGAGGGCGCCGCCACTGCATGCCCGGCTGAACACGCCTCCTCGCCGCATTCAAACGTCTCCATTAAAACCCGCGTAGAAGTCGAGAAATCTACTCCTGCCACACGTCCATTCAGGAACGGGCCGGCATTAAACGCAATGCTGAACGAGGCCAAACGTCGGGCAAGAATCGCATCACTCCACCGCTTCTCATCTCTTCCTTCACCATTTTCTCCACTCTTCCGATGACATCCGACGAGCCGGAAGAGCAGTTCTCCGGCATAAATGCCGGTTGGGTCGCCCGCCAAGCGAGGCAGCTCGCTGCTCCACCTCCCTCACTTAGCCCGACAGAGCTACTTGCCGCCCAAGCCGGCGCGTGGTTCAACAGCTCGCCGCTCGAAGCCAGCTCGCAGAGGAGTGGCGAGTTGCTCCATACCGGCATGGTGGGGAGAACGGCGACACGGGCATCGCCGCTGCCGTCAATGACACTGCGTCGTCCGCACCTACCGTATCTGCGCCCATGCCTCCCGTGTCTGTGGCCGCTCCTACCGTGCCTGCGCCCGAGCCTCCCGTGCTGGTGGCTGCACCATACAGGCAAAGACAGAAGTCGGGTGCGCGGAGATCGACTACTCAGCGGCCACCGCGTTCACGTTCGCCGCCATCATCTAGGAGAAGTAGAACACGGGAGACCGCCGCCACTTGGGTCCCATGAAGGCCACCGCCGAGGCAACGCCGGCGTAAAACAGCCTGTGACGTGCCCGGTTCTTCTTCACCGCGGACCATCGTTAACCCCGCATGGGCTCTACGGAAGCGGAGCCGCCCCCTTTCCCTCCCGCTGAAGCATCAGCCAAGGGTTCCACTCCAATGAGCGGCGGGGAAGCGAGCTGTCCTTTGCGCTGAAGTATATACCTCTGGGGCTCCCAGCAGTCCGGTGATTAGGCTGTCAGACATGAGAAAGATAAAGGGATCTGCGTGCGACCATTTAGATTAGCACTAGTAGAAAACAGGGTACTAGTCCCGGTTCCAGAGGGCCCTTAGCCCCGGTTCTGGAACCGGGACAAAACAAACGGGACTAATGCCCAAAACCTTTAGTCCCGGTTGGCTTACGAACCGGGACCAAAGGGGCTCCACATGGCCGCTGTGGGGCGCCCAGGCAGGAGGACCTTTAGTCCCGGTTGGTAACACCAACCGGGACCAAAAGGCAGCCACGCGTCAGCAGCTCGCAGGCGCTGGGGTTTTTTTTTGTTTTGAAAGGGGGAGGGGGGTTAGGGGTTTTGGAGGGTTAATTTAGGGGTTTCATATTGTGTTAGCTAGCTAATAGAGAGAAGTGACCTCTCTTTCTCCGTGCTTGGTCGACGGTAGCTACTACATACAGAGAGAACTCGATGCTAACTAGTAAGCAAATGAAGGAACCATTAATTACACAACATCGTGATCATGAACATATATAGAGAGAAGTGACCTCTCTTTCTCCGTGCTTGGTCGAACAACAAGTTTTCGTATATCTATCCGACGCTACTATATATATATATAATATAACATCTCTTACGATCCCTGACATCATCTACCGAAAATCAGCTTCAATTTCCACATTGTATTCTTCGTCTTTATGTATGACGTGGTCAAGAAAGAATCCCGCCAATTCCTCTTGAATTGCTCGTAAGCGATCATGTGGTAGTAGTTCATTCCGCATCTGCCACATCTAATTTAAAGAAGGGGGTCAATAAATATATATGAATGAAACTCAACACAATTGATGGTAATAAAATAAAATTGTGAATATTGTTTACGTACTTCAAATGTTTGTCAGAGTAGCCCCGCTCAAAGGTCGAGCTGCGCATGAACTCGCAAACGTAGTATCCACATAAATGATTCCCGCCTTCGTGCCAGTAGCACTTTACGAGAATAGAGTTCAATCAAACTGATAATCAAGCATGATAAATGGTATTGATGAAACTAGAATCAATGAGAGATGCGCGGAACTAGCTAGTACTACTTACTTTGGGGTGTGTAAATCATAGCTCCTTCGGCAGACCCGGAACCATTCCGGTGAAAAAATTTCCAAACTCTGCCAGGCAAAGAAAATGATTACTTGATATCAGGAAATGAACGAAAGTTGCCGATATGGTGCGATAATGATTGAACTTACTTCTTGTGACAACCCCGGCTTAATCGTGCACTAACCATACACGTAAATGCACACGATCAAGCCTAAGGACTCACTTGAAGATATCACAACACAACTCTAAAACATAAATAAATTCATACAAGCTTTATATTACAAGCCAGGGCCTCGAGGGCTCGAATACATAGCTCGATGGCATACAAGTGTCCGCGGAAGCATCAGATATCTGGTTACAGATATATTACAGAAATAGAGATAAGCCTTTATGAAGGCGGGGCAAAATAAAACTCTACGATCGAAAGGCGTAGGCCTCCTGCCTAGGACCCTCCGAATCCTACTCCGGGTCGTCTGTCGGCTCCTCGTAGTAGTACTCGCTGGGAGGGTAGTAGTAGTAGCCGTAGTCGTCGACGGGGGCAGCTAACTCAGGGGCTCCGTCATCTGGCGACGTCAAATGGATATGGGGGAAAAAGAAAGTAAAGCAAACGTGAGTACTCATCCGAAGTACTCAGCAAGCAAGGATCTACACTACATATGCAACATTTTCAAAGGAGGGCTGTATATGTGGACTGGGCTGCAGAAATGCCAGAGTAGAGGGGAGAGCCTAGTCCTATCGAAGACTAGCATCTTCATTGGTCTTGCAGCATTAGAAGAGTGCAGATTAACATAATGTAAAGTAGTAGTAGTGTCATCAACCTCGCCCAGAGATCCTTTCTCGACTCCCTGCGAGAAAACAATCCCAGAGCCATACTATCCAGTTATCATCTCAAGTTCTAGTTGTACCGATCGGGATACAACTCCGAGTGTCCATTACTGTAGGACAGGCTATCGATAGACTGTTTCTTCCTTGCAGGGGTGCACCAACTTACCCACCACGCTCGATTAACTCCGGCCGGACACACTTTACTGGGTCATGCCCGGCCTCGGCCAAATGATACGCCGCAACCCGACCAAATACTTAACAGAGAGGTCAGCACGCCGGACTAACCTATGCCCCCAAGGGTCTTGGGCCATCGCCCCGGACGCTCCTGCACGTTGCGTACACCGCCGGTGAGCAGACCTAGCAACCCCTTCATACTAGCGCGGTTGCGTTACCAGTCCAACCCAGCGTTTGCCGCTCTGTTGCTGACATCTATTAAGCTTCGGCTGAAGTATACGGCGCAGAACGCCCATACTATGCCCACGTGATGGTTAGTGCTATCAGGCCAGAGGCCCCTCGGATCAAATATCCAAACCGTTAGTGGATTAGGAGCGCGCAGTAACGAGCAGAGACTCACGAAAGATGTGACCCCGTCGGCCCGTCTCGAGGACTTGCGGCAAGGGCGAGGAATGCCCGACCACGCCTCGTGTTCAACTCTCGGGCACCATCCAGGTCCACTCGATTCCACTTCACTCGCTATTAAGCTCGCGCGGGTACCCCTCAGGGCCGACCCGTCTTTAGTAATATGTTTCAGTGTAAAGTCATAGTAGCAATGGTAACCGTGTGTCCAACACCAAGGGGAACCCTGAGGAATCACCCTCGATGGAATTCCCTCTGATGTTACCATCAAGGTGAACGAAGGAGGAATCACCCTCAAGGTCCACACTTGAGAGGTTGCACGACGACGTCGTTAACGGGGGTGGTGTAGGAGGAATCACCCTCGCTGACCACGACCGATTAACTAACCTACAAGGTTATCATCAGGAGTGCTGACGAGGTATCACCCTCGGCACTCGATAGTAACCCAGTAGTGTCGAGCAACAAAGGGGAAGTGACGTGCGGTGTCGGGGCCTGGTCTTCAATCCCGTTGCTCGGGTCTTCTGATAATCCAGCGGGGCAGTCGGGATAATTGGGGGTCACTGATGGGTCTCTACCCAGCCTATACTAAACAGTTTAGGATAACAGGTAGGTATCATCAGCAGGTTACAATTAACAGGCTATGCAGCAGATATAGGATAACAGCAGCAGATTCTAATGCAAGCATAAGAGAGAAGAGAATGGGCGATATCGGAATGCTCAAAAGGGGGGGTGCTTGCCTGGTTGCTCGGCGGCAAGGGCAAGGTCGTCGACAGTGTCGTCGGGCTCATTTTAGTTATTATAGGATTTAAGTTGGATTTATTATCCGATGTATATGCACTATTCATATACTGGATACGGGCTCAGAGTTGCGGTTTCTCCTACTTAGGGGGTTCCGGCATAGAAACAGACGACACAATCAGATTTGTCTCGTCGTTCTGATCAACTTTCATGTTTTAAGTTTTTCGATCTGAGCTACGGTTTAAAAGTTATTAATTTTCGAAGTTTAAATAATTTTCTGGAATTATTTTTATTAACAGAAATGATTTATGACGTCAGCATGACTAGGTGATGACGTCAGCAGTCAACAGCCTCGCTGACCAGGGTCAAACCTGACATGTGGGTCCATTGGGACCCACATGTCAGCCTCTGTTAGCCTAACAGAATTTGATTAAAACTAATCAGAGGTTAATTATCCACTGGCTCCCACATGTCAGTGCCTCATTAACTAACTAATTAACTTTTATTTATAAAAATGTTTTAATTAATTTAATTATACGGTGGGGCCTGTATGTCAGTGACTGGGCTGCCCAGTCAGCACAGTTGACTGGGTCAACCAGTCAACTGGGGCCCCCAGGGTCCATGGTCAATGGCTCAGGGGTGGGACCCACCCATGCCACATCGGCGATGTCGCCGGAGTTGCTCCGGCGACCGAATTCGCGACGGCCGATCGCCGGAGCGCGTCGGAATTGCGCCGCGGGGCATCGTTTCACGCGCGGTTTGCTGCGTTCGAATGCTGGAAGAGCACCGCGTTGAGTGGTGACCTTGGACCGACCGGAGATGGCCGGAAATGGCGCCGGCGATGAGCCAAAACAGCGCCGGAGTTCGGGCCTCGTCGGGTTCGATGCTACACGGCGCGGGGAGGGGTGCTAGGGGTCTCGCTGGACTCGCACGAGCACCATGAGCTCGATGCTGGGTCCGGTTGCGCGTGACGGCGACGCTGGCCACGGCAACGAGCTCGTCGGCTGCCGCGGGTTCGGGCATTCGCGGTGCGGCGAGCTACGGACGCGGCAGGACAAGGGAAAAGAGGGAGTGGGTGTCGGAGCTCACCGAGCGGCTCGCACGTCTGGCCGTTGACAGTTTAGTAGCTGCAGGGACGGCGTCAGAGATGAAGGCGAACAGCGGCGGCCGGAGATGTGGACAAAAAGGATCCAGTTCCTCGGTGCTCCCCCGCTCCAACTGAGACCACCGATCGACAGAGTAGTCGATGGTGGATGTCCTCGACCAGTCGGCGGAGCGAGGTGGCAGCTGTGGCCGTGGTGACGGCGAGGCACGGCGGCGACCGCGTCGGGCGTCGATGGGGAAAAGGAGGAGAGAGCGAGGGAAGAGGGGAGTATGACGGGGAGGAGGCCAGGGGGAAGGAGCGGCTTCGGCCTTATCCCCTCCGCTGCCCCTGTAGCGTCGGTGGACGCCGGCGTGTTGACGCGCGGCCGACGCGCGCGCGCTCATCCATGGAGAGAGCGACAACGCGAGGGAGAGAGAGAGGTTGGGCCGGTTGGGCTGATTTCGGGGCACTGTGCACTTAGGCCCAGTGCACAGTGCCTCGTTTTATTTTTCTTATTTTCTGTTTTGCTTTTCTTTATTTCTTTTCTGTTTTGTAATAGTTAGGCCACTTTTGCACTTTTGTAAAATACGAGAGTTGTCCCCAATATTACAATGCAATATTTCCTTTCACCAAAAACTGGTTTGGGTAAAGTAGGATTTTATTTGAATTTGATATTATTATATATGGATTAAATAATTCTGTTTTGGTGCTGTTTCATGTGGTTTGAGTCATCTAGCTAATCCAAGTATCATTGATTATATTTTTACAAGTGCTTCTGGAATATTTGCTATTTAGTGAACATTTTTCCAATAGTGTTTGAGCAAATTTATTTTGCACTTTTGAATTTGAGTTGATTTTCAGAATAGAATTTGAATTGAATTCTTAACCAAAGTGATTAGGCACTGCAAATTGAGATGACTTGGCATACTTAGCAGAGTGCCACAGTGACTATTACACAGGGGTGTTACACTTCTGGAGCATTGCAGTCATGTCCGCATAATCCTGGGGATCTTTACGTCTCGAGTCTAAGACAGTTGCTACTCCCCCGTCAAGCTTAATGGATAGCAGAATAAAGTGGAAGCTGCGCACGCATAACTCATCAATTACATTACTTAACCTTGAGTAAGCGAAACCGAATACGCACAAGACAGTAACACTCACTTGAAGTTGTAAGGAAAGAGTATTTTCCCTTTGTTTTGATGTCGAAGGAACGATTGTAGCAAGTTTTCCTCAGTTTCTTCGACTCTCTTTTTTACTGACCATTCATTTACGGTATTTGGGCTAATGAACCCAATGTCATAGATTTGTCTTTCCTTGCATTCGACGATCTTCAATCTGCATAATATAGTGAGGATAATTATATATACATGCAATGAACGAGCTGAGCTAGAGACTTCATTACAGAAGTAATACTTACAGACAGTAGCAAGTCATGAGTTGTTTGTCGAGGGCCTCTTGATTGAATAACTGAAATAACTCCACAAATTCAACAGGCATCACCTCAACTCCAATGAGGTCGTGCTCTTCTTTAATTCTTAGCATCAAACTATCGGTCCCATTCTTCCTGCAGCTTTCCAAGTACCAGTCATGCAATCTTCACATCATCGTTGTTAGAGGAGGATGATCAGGTTTGACGAGAGGCTTCCCGTGCTCGTATCTAAAGACCTCTACTGTCTCTAACATTTCAAATTGTACATCATTGCCCAGGTAATCACCAAGATTGGTACCGGGCCGTAGCCCCAGATGATTAGCGACGATATCGCTAGACACCTTGAGTGGGGGGCACGATTGCTTCGCCTGTTCGCCGAGCTGGGGAATTGTTTTCCCACTTCTTCGTTTTGCTAATCTTGCAGCACTGCAAGTACTTCCCGACCGCTGCGCTTCATCATATGTCTTTGCAATACAGCGTTCATAGTTGGATTGCGGCGGAGGCGGTGGTGGTCGCTTAAGGGCATCCAGAGTGCGCTTCATTTTCACCAGATCTATCGTTTCCTTTGGAGGTGGAGGTTTCTGTTCAAAATGGGCCTGCACTTCGGCAGCACTGATGTCCGCGCTTTCCTCGTCAGTTCTCTCATATGGTAACTTTGGAAGAGGCTTCAGGCTTGGACCAAATTTGTATTTCTTCCCGCCTCTTGTACTGCTAGCCACCGGAGCGGCGGCGTCTCTCTTCCGCCGTTGCTGACACAGCGGAGTCCGCTGACACGTCGGAGGAGGGGGAGGAGGAGACGAAGTGCCCTGACGCGTCGGAGGAGGCGGAGTGCCCTGACGCGTCGGAGGAGGCGGAGTGCCCTGACTTGCCGGAGGAGGAGGAGGAGGAGGCAGAGTGCCCTGACGCGCCGGAGGTTGGGCCGGTTGGGCTGATTTCGGGGCACTGTGCACTTAGGCCCAGTGCACAGTGCCTCGTTTTATTTTCTTATTTTCTGTTTTGCTTTTCTTTTTTTCTTTTCTGTTTTGTAATAGTTAGGCCACTTTTGCACTTTTGGAAAATACGAGAGTTGTCTCCAATATTACAATGCGATATTTCCTTTCACCAAAAACTGGTTTGGGTAAAGTAGGATTTTATTTGAATTTGATATTATTATATATGGATTAAATAATTCTGTTTTGGTGTTGTTTCATGTGGTTTGAGTCATCTAGCTAATCCAAGTATCATTGATTATATTTTTACAAGTGCTTCTGGAATATTTGCTATTTAGTGAACATTTTTCCAACAGTGTTTGAGCAAATTTATTTTGCACTTTTGAATTTGAGTTGATTTTCAGAATAGAATTTGAATTTAATTCTTAACCAAAGTGATTAGGCACTGCAAATTGAGATGACTTGGCATACTTAGCAGAGTGCCAAAGTGACTATTACACAGGGGTGTTACAAATTCTCCTCCTCTCAAAGATATTCTCGTCCCGAGAATTTAGGAGGTAGAAGGAAAGAGGTCGGGATATTCTTCCCGAAATGATCCTCGCGTTCCCAACTGGCTTCATCTTCAGTATGATTCGACCACTGCACTTTCAGGAACTTGGTCGTCTTTTGACGAGTCCGACCTTCAGCTTCATCGAGAATGCGGACCGAATGCTCCTTATAAGATAGGTCATCTTGCAAATCGAGCATCTCGTGAACCACTGTGTGGTGAGGAGATTCCTTGAAGCATTTATGAAGTTGTGACACGTGGAAGACATCATGGATATGAGAGAATTGTGGTGGCAACTCCAATTTATATGCCACCTGTCCATGTCTAGCTATAATGCGAAAATGACCAATATAGCGAGGAGCTAGCTTGCCCTTGATTCCGAAACGACGGGTGCCCTTCATAGGAGTGACACGAAGATAAGCTTGATCACCTGGTTGATAGGTCAGACCCCAACGTTTGTGATCATAGTTGCTCTTTTGGCGGTCCTGAGCCGCCTTGAGATTTTCTCAGACAATTCTGACTTGTTCTTCGGTGTGTTGAATAATCTCCAGTCCAACGAGTGGTCGTTCCCCAGTTTCTGACCAATTCAGAGGGGTTCGACATTTACGTCCGTATAGTACTTCGAAGGGGGCCATCTTCAAGCTGGCTTGATAACTATTATTATAAGAGAATTCGGCAAACGGAAGAGATTCTTCCCACTTCTTACCGAATGATATAACACAAGCCCGAAGCATGTCTTCAACAATTCTGGAGATATACAGTTCTGCTAACTGGCTAGCAGTGATAGTCTCCTTGATAGGCAGAAAATGGGCAACCTTGGAAAGTTGGTCGACGACGACAAGAATAGCATCGTGACCTTTCTGCGACTTGGGAAGACTAGTAATGAAATCCATCTGCACTTTATCCCATTTCCACAAGGGAATAGGGAGTGGTTGAAGAATTCCAGCAGGCTTCTGATGTTCTGCTTTCACGCGATAGCAAACGTCACATTCAGCAACGTATCGAGCAATGTCCTGCTTCATTCTGGACCACCAGTACCTTTGACGAAGATCACGATACATCTTGGTGCTACCCGGATGGATAGACAGTGGTGTATCATGAGCCTCCTTCATAACTTTGTCTGTCATCAGTTCGAAGTGAGGTACCACAATGCGGTCTCTGAAATATAAGGTTCCATCTTCAGCAATTGAGAAATCCCTGTACTTATCAAGGTGAAGTTCTTTCTTCATCAAATCAATTTCAGCATCTTTGGCTTGCGCAATCTTTACAGCCTTCTCAAGATCTGGTTGTACCACAAGGTTATTAAGGGAACCCTGCGGAACGATACAGACGTTCAACTTGCGCAATTCTTCATATAGCTAGGGTTGAGCTTGCTTAACCATGAGGTTGTTGCAATAGGACTTGCGGCTCAAGGCATCAGCCATCACATTAGCCTTGCCAGGGGTATAATAAATACCATAGTCATAGTCCGTAATTGTTTCCAACCATCGTTGTTGACGAAGATTAAGATTCGGTTGGGTGAACAAGTACTTCAAGCTTTGATGATCGGTATAAATCTCATACCGATTACCAAGAAGGTAATGTCGCCACTGCTTCAAAGCATAAATCACAGCAGCGAGTTCGAGATCATGCACTGGATAGTTTTCTTCATGCGGACGCAATTGTCGCGAGACATATGCAATTACCTTCCGCTCTTGCATTAGTACACAGCCTAATCCTTGACGAGAAGCGTCACAATATATCACAAAGTCCTTGCATGAATCGGGAGGAGCAAGCACAGGAGCAGAAGTAAGCTTGTCTTTGAGGGTCTGGAAACTCTCCTGACATTTGTCTGTCCACTCAAACTTAACGCCTTTGTGGAGCAGATTAGTTAGGGGCTTGGCAATCTTGGAAAAGTTCTCGACGAATCGACGGCAATAACTTGCTAGACCGAGAAAACTTCTGACTTGCTTGGCATTCTTCGGAGGATTCCAGTCAAGAATAGCCTGAACAAGCTCCGGATTAACGGCGATACCGTCCTTGGAAATCACATGTCCAAGGTTGGTCACTTCAGAAAGCCAGAATTCACATTTGGAGTACTTGGCATACAACTTGTGCTCTCGAAGCCTCTCTAGAACAAGGCGAAGATGCTCGGCATGTTCTTCCTTATTCTTCGAATATACCAGAATATCATCCAGATATACCACGATGAACTTGTCAAGGTAATCCATGAATATATAATTCATCAGGCGGGAGAACGTAGCGGGAGCATTCGTTAGGCCAAAAGACATGACGGTGTACTCGTAGGAACCATAACGAGTAACGAAGGCGGTCTTCAGAATATCCTCTTCACGGACACGGATCTGGTGATAACCCAACCTCAAGTCGAGTTTAGAGAACACCGATGATCCAGCAAGTTGATCATATAAGTCATTGATCCGGGGAAGCGGACATTTATTCTGAATGGTTGCCTGGTTGATAGAACGGTAATCTTGGACCAACCTATTCGTACCATCTTTCTTCTTGACAAAGAGAGATGGTGCTCCCCAGGCAGAGGAACTTGGATGGATGAATCCCTTCTTAAGCGATTTATCAATTTCTTCCTTGAGCTCAAGAAGGTGGTGCAGAGGCATCTTGTAAGGACGCTTCGCAATAGGAGTGGTGCCAGGCTTCAAGTCGATAACAAACTCGACAGCTCTAGCAGGGGGTATTCCTGGAAGTTCCTCTGGAAAAACATCCTGTAATTCGTAGACAACTGGAACGTTCTTGATCCCCTCAATCGGAGAAGCGTTCAATGCATTCAAGGCATAAATCTGAGCCTCGGCGTTCTGAGTGATATGAGCTCGGTAATTCACTAACTCATTTGATGGATGTAGGAGGTGTACAACCTTAGTGGCACAATTTATTGAGGCGTAGTGGGCCTTCAACAAATCCATTCCCAGAATAAGATCAATGTTTGAATTATTCAGAATTATGGGGAAGGCCTGAAACTTTCTCTCTTCAATCACAACAGTGACTTCGGGGCTCAATATGGTGGCTTGGCACTGACCCGCGGGAGTGTTTACTACTAACGAATGTTGTAGCGTTTCACATTTAACGTCATGCAAGAGTGCAAAATGTTCTGACATGAATGAATGCGATGCTCCTGAATCAAATAAAACTGATGCTGGTACTGATTTAACAAGAAGTGTACCCATCACGATTTCAGGTTGATCTTGAGCTTCAGCCATGTTGACATGGTAGTTCTGTTCACGACCATAAGAAGGTCTGACATTGTTGTTACACTGCTGAGGAATTCCACGGCCATTACCAAGGCCAGCAGAAGGAAGTGCTAGTTGATTCTGATTCTGAGAAGAATCTCTGGCACGATGACCTGGCTGGCCACACTTGAAGCAGAGTCCATTGTCAGGACGTGGTGCGGGAGCTCGAGGTGGTGGAGCTCGAAGAGGCTGCCTCGATGGTGGAGGAGGCAGACGAGGTGCGGCATATGCAGGCTTGTACACTGGAGCTGCTAGACGGTACATGCTCTGTGGAATCCATATGCGGCGCTTCTGGGAAGACGAGCCCGAAGATGAGCCCACTTCATGAGTGCGTCTGGTCGCTTCCTTGTGCTTCTTCAGACCAGTCTCGACCATGATAGCCTTATTCACCAAGGTGGCGAAGCCAGGAAAGTCTTGGGCGAGCAGGGCTAGCTGAATGTCATGGTGTAGCCCTTCACGGAACTTCTCCTGCCTACGAGCATCAGTGGGGATGTCTTCTTCAGCATAGCGAGACAAGTCAAGGAACTCGCGCTGATAGACTTCTACAGACTTGTTGCCCTGAACGAGGCTGTGGAACTCGGCCTTCTTCTGAGCTATAACAACTTGAGGAATATAGCCGGCGCGAAAAGCAGTCTTGAACTCCAGCCTGGTGACGACAGTTCCAGGAGGTAGGGTCTGTTGGTGAGTCGCCCACCATTGTGCTGCGGGTCCCTTCAAGAAGTATGTCGCGAATGTGACATAGTTGACAGGGGGAACATCAGCTGACTCCATCTCGTAGAAGATGTCACGCAGCCAATCATCGGCATCTAGCGGATTAACAGTGTTGCGGAATATCGAGGGGTTGAGACGCACGAACTCTGGCAGCGTAATTGAAGGTGGCTGCTGGTTGGCATTGGGACGGGGAAACTGATTCATAATCCCAGTCATAAACTGCCGATTGAGCTTGAATTGTTGCATCATAGCTGCCATATAATCAGGCGGTGGCGGCGGTGGTGGATTGTTATCAGCCATCCTGCTAAATTCAACAGGGGTAGTTTAGCAGAAGCCATTGCGAGTGTTTTAGCAACATGCATGATGTAACGCGATGGTATATAAGTAGTACAACAGATGCTTATTAGCAGTCATTAAGTCATACAGGTCCATACAGAGTCGGTTACATTCGGGAAGCATAACGGTGCAAATTTAAAAGCTAGACATACTAGGCGGCGCGCAGGCACGCGGTAAGGAAGTACACAATGAGACATAGCAAAGGATACATCAACGTCGGAGAAAACCACGGAAACAGGGTAGCTGCAAGTGCGGACGACGGATGTTCATCTCGGAAGGATCCTGCGCTCCATGTGCACTCTGATGCAGAACCCGGTCTCGAGCTAAAAGAAGAGGTCCACGTGCAGGTGTGTGACCTCCCACAGTAGGCCAATCGATACCTGGTGGCATCTCGGTCCTGCGCGGGTAAAGAATGTGCTTCGGATGTATCCCTGCATGAACAGCTGGTAGCAACTGCGTCATAGCCTTGTAGAGTCGTACTCGAGTGGCAAACAACTCGACGGCCAGAGCCCGAACAGTGCGATCCAGAGCTTGAGTACACTGAATCAGAACTCGTGGATCGTAGCGACAAGGCTCGTACGGGGCATAGGTAGCTGTGTAGAGTCCAGTAGCATCTCCAGCAGGGGCATACGGAATGTATCGGAACTCAGAGTCATCCAAGCTAACGCTGTGCTCTCCTCGAAGACGTGCGACAGCAGAGTAGGTGGCATCATGGACTGCCATCTCTATCGTCACGCCGATACCGTGGAAAAGGTACAGCTCGGTGTCTGAGTCATCCTGAAGATCATAGATGCGAACATCAGCATAGTACTACTCCTGGTTGAACTCGCGGTAAACCTCGTAGACCATGTACTCAGGGTACCAGCGGTAGCCCAGTCTAGTCAAGAGAGCGATCAGGACAGCTGGAAACCCAGGGGCATCACGAGCCCAAGTGCGAAGCAAAAGCTGGGTCGTAGGACGGGGCGTAACAGACGATCCATCTGAAACAAAGGAGTTCAGGGTTGTCATATGACGATGAGAAATATAACAAATCTCGGAAGGAAAGGTTAAACCAAACAATGGAAAGGAAAATGATTATCAGACTAATCCGATCAATGACAGGGAAATCGCACAGAAATCCAGCTCTCCGGGTGGACGGAATTTACGAGATCCTAAGTGTCGGTGTTAGTAAATTTATTAAACCCGAATAGAAGGGAGATCAGAGTCCCAGAGTAAAGACGAGGAATAAAAGATCCTAATACCACCCAGTTGGCGACGTGGGCCCGTAAGCCACACAACCAAGTTAGTAAAACAGTTTTCGTTTCTAGACTCAACTTTGGCCAAGGAATTGGAAAGGGGGACTCCTAGAGGCAGCCGGCTCTAATACCAACCTGTGATGACCCCGGCTTAATCGTGCACAAACCATACACGCAAATGCACACGATCAAGCCTAAGGACTCACTTGAAGATATCACAACACAACTCTAAAACATAAATAAATTCATACAAGCTTTATATTACAAGCCAGGGCCTCGAGGGCTCGAATACATAGCTCGATGGCATACAAGTGTCAGCGGAAGCATCAGATATCTGGGTACAGATATATTACAGAAACAGAGATAAGCCTTTATGAAGGCGGGGCAAAATAAAACTCTACGATCGAAAGGCGTAGGCCTCCTGCCTAGGACCCTCCGAATACTACTCCTGGTCGTCTGTCGGCTCCTCGTAGTAGTACTCGCTAGGAGGGTAGTAGTAGTAGCCGTAGTCGTCGACGGGGGCAGCTAACTTAGGGGCTCCATCATCTGGCGGCGTCAAATGGATATGGGGGAAAAAGAAAGTAAAGCAAACGTGAGTACTCATCCGAAGTACTCAGCAAGCAAGGATCTACACTACATAAGCAACATTTTCAAAGGAGGGCTGTATATGTGGACTGGGCTGCAGAAATGCCAGAGTAGAGGGGAGAGCCTAGTCCTAACGAAGACTAGCATCTTCATTGGTCTTGCAGCATTAGAAGAGTGCAGATTAACATAATGTAAAGTAGTAGTAGTGTCATCAACCTCACCCAGAGATCCTTTCTCGACTCCCTGCGGCAAGGGCAAGGTCGTCGACAGTGTCGTTGGGCTCCTGAGCGGTGTCGGCCTCGGGAGCTACGTCAACATCGGGGTCTATCGAGAGAGAAGAGGGGGAAGAAACAATAAATGCACAGCAAACAATGCAGTACAGGGCATGCTATGCTAAAATGCAGTGCAGGGTTTCCTAAAGATGCATCTAGGTCATTTTAGTTATTATAGGATTTAAGTTGGATTTATTATCCGATGTATATGCACTATTCATATACCGGATACGGGCTCAGAGTTGCGGTTTCTCCTACGTAGGGGGTTCTGGCATAGAAACAGACGGCACGATCAGATTTGTCTCGTCGTTCTGATCAACTTTCATGTTTTAAGTTTTTCGATCTGAGCTACGGTTTAAAAGTTATTAATTTTCAAAGTTTAAATGATTTTCTGAAATTATTTTTATTAACAGAAATGATTTATGACGTCAGCATGACTAGGTGATGACGTCAGCAGTCAACAGCCTCGCTGACCAGGGTCAAACCTGACATGTGGGTCCAGTGGGACCAACATGTCAGCCTCTGTTAGCCTAACAGAATTTGATTAAAACTAATTAGAGGTTAATTATCCACTAGGTCCCACATGTCAGTGCCTCATTAACTAACTAATTAACTTTTATTTATAAAAATGTTTTAATTAATTTAATTATACGGTGGGGCCCGTATGTCAGTGACTGGGCTGCCCAGTCAGCATAGTTGACTGGGTCAACCAGTCAACTGGGGCCCCCAGGGCCCACGGTCAGTGGCTCAGGGGTGGGACCCACCCATGCCACGTCGGCGACGTCGCCGGAGTTGTTCCGACGACCGAATTCGCGGCGGCCGATCGCCGGAGCGCGTCAGAATTGCGCTGCGGGGCACCGTTTCACACGCGGTTTGCTGCGTTCGAATGCTGGAAGAGCGCCGCGTTGAGTGGTGACCTTGGACCGACCGGAGATGGCCGGAAATGGCACCGGCGATGAGCCAAAACGGCACCGGAGTTCGGGCCTCGTCGGGTTCGATGCTACACGGCGCGGGGAGGGGTGCTAGGGGTCTTGCTGGACTCGCACGAGCTCCAGGAGCTCGATGCTGGGTCCGGTTGCGCGTGACGGCGACGCTGGCCACGGCAACGAGCTCGTCGGCGGCCGCGGGTTCGGGCATTCGCGGTGCGGAGAGCTACGGACGCGGCAGGACAAGGGAGAAGAGGGAGTGGGTGTCGGAGCTCACCGAGCGGCTCGCACGTCTGGCCGTTGACAGTTTAGTAGCTGCAGGGACGGCGCTAGAGACGAAGGCGAACTGCAGCGGCCGGAGATGTGGACAAAAAGGATCCAGTTCCTTGGTGCTCCCCCGCTCCAACTGAGATCACCGATCGACGGAGTAGTCAATGGCGGATGTACTCGACCAGTCGGCGGAGCGAGGTGGCAGCTGTGGCTGCGGTGACGGCGAGGCATGGCGGCGACCGCGTCGGGCGTCGATGGGGAAAAGGAGGAGAGAGCGAGGGGAGAGGGGAGAATGACGGGGAGGAGGCCAGGGGGGAAGGAGCGGCTTCGGCCTTATCCCCTCCGCTGCCCCTGTAGCGTCGGTGGACGCCGGCGTGTTGACGCGCGGCCGGCACGCGCGCGCTCGTTGATGGAGAGAGCGACAGCGCGAGGGAGAGAGAGAGGTTGGGCCGGTTGGGCTGATTTCGGGGCACTGTGCACTTAGGCCCAGTGCACAGTGCCTCGTTTTATTTTTCTTATTTTCTGTTTTGCTTTTCTTTATTTCTTTTCTATTTTGTAATAGTTAGGCCACTTTTGCACTTTTGTAAAATACGAGAGTTGTCCCCAATATTACAATGCAATATTTCCTTTCACCAAAAACTGGTTTGGGTAAAGTAGGATTTTATTTGAATTTGATATTATTATATATGGATTAAATAATTCTGTTTTGGTGCTGTTTCATGTGGTTTGAGTCATCTAGCTAATCCAAGTATCATTGATTATATTTTTACAAGTGCGTCTGGAATATTTGCTATTTAGTGAACATTTTTCCAATAGTGTTTGAGCAAATTTATTTTGCACTTTTGAATTTGAGTTGATTTTTAGAATAGAATTTGAATTGAATTCTTAACCAAAGTGATTAGGCACTGCAAATTGAGATGACTTGGCATACTTAGTAGAGTGCCACAGTGACTATTACACAGGGGTGTTACACTTCTGGAGCATTGCAGTCATGTCCGCATAATCCTGGGGATCTTTACGTCTCGAGTCTAAGACAGTTGCTACTCCCCCGTCAAGCTTAATGGATAGCAGAATAAAGTGGAAGCTGCGCGCGCATAACTCATCAATTACATTACTTAACCTCGAGTAAGCGAAACCGAATACGCACAAGACAGTAACACTCACTTGAAGTTGTAAGGAAAGAGTATTTTCCCTTTGTTTTGATGTCGAAGGAACGATTGTAGCAAGTTTTCCTCAGTTCCTTCGACTCTCTTTTTTACCGACCATTCATTTACGGTATTTGGGCTAATGAACCCAATGTCATAGATTTGTCTTTCCTTGCATTCGACGATCTTCAATCTGCATAATATAGTGAGGATAATTATATATACATGCAATGAACGAGCTGAGCTAGAGACTTAATTACAGAAGTAATACTTACAGACAGTAGCAAGTCATGAGTTGTTTGTCGGGGGCCTCTTGATTGAATAACTGAAATAACTCCACAAATTCAACAGGCATCACCTCAACTCCAATGAGGTCATGCTCTTCTTTAATTCTTAGCATCAAACTATCGGTCCCATTCTTCCTGCAGCTTTCCAAGTACCAGTCATGCAATCTTTGCATCATCGTTGTTAGAGGAGGATGATCAGGTTTGACGAGAGGCTTCCCGTGCTTGTATCTAAAGATCTCTACTGTCTCTAACATTTCAAATTGTACATCATCGCCCAGGTAATCACCAAGATTGGTACCGGGCAGTAGCCCTAGATGATTAGCGACGATATCGCTAGACACCTTGAGTGGGGGGCACGATTGCTTCGCCTGTTCGCCGAGCTGGGGAATTGTTTTCCCACTTCTTCGTTTTGCTAATCTTGCAGCACTACAAGTACTTCCCGACCGCTGCGCTTCATCATATGTCTTTGCAATACAGCGTTCATAGTTGGATTGCGGCGGAGGCGGTGGTGGTCGCTTAAGGGCATCCAGAGTGCGCTTCATTTTCACCGGATTTATCGTTTCCTTCGGAGGTGGAGGTTTCCGTTCAAAATGGGCCTGCACTTCGGCAGCACTGTTGTCTGCGCTTTCCTCGTTAGTTCTCTCATATGGTAACTTTGGAAGAGGCTTCAAGCTTGGACCAAATTTGTATTTCTTCCCGTCTCTTGTACTGCAAGCCGCCGGAGTCGCGACGTCTCTCTTCCGCCGTTGCTGACGCAGCGGAGTCCGCTGACAGGTCGGAGGAGGCGGAGGAGGAGGTGAAGTGCCCTGACATGCCGGAGGATGTGGAGTGCCCTGACGCGCCGGAGGAGGCGGAGGAGGAGGTGGAGTGCCCTGACTCGCCGGAGGAGGAGGAGGAGGAGGAGGCGGAGTGCCCTGACGCGCCGGAGGAGGCTGAGTCTGTTGAGGCGTCCAGTTTGGAAGCTTGATGTACTCCTTTCTCCATAGATAGGTACTCCTTAAAGCATTTTCCAGATGAATACCCCCTTCACCTGTAGGGTATTCAAGCTCCAGCTCCTCAAATCCCTCCATTATTTCATCCACCGTCACAATAGCATAGCCATGTGGAATCGGACGGCAATGAAAAGTTCCCTCTGCTTGAGGAGGTACAACAGAGCCGACCGCCGCCTTCAAGGTCAGGTTCTGGCATTTCGTCATTAGAACATAATGTTCAGCCTCCGTGATACTCTCCACGGGGTAGCAAGGAGCCGTGAAATCAGGCTGAACGAGCTCCGTGGAAGCCACGCTGCTTCTCTGCTGAGATGGAGGGGTAGCTTCTGGGGTAGCGTCGAAGCAAGGATCTTCGTGCCGCTGAGATGGTTGGCCGGTAGCTCGCTGGCTCTCAAGTTCCTCTAGTTTTGCTAATCTTGCACTGAGCCTCTGCATTTCGGTTGCTTCCTCTTTCCTCTTTCTCTCTCGGCTTCTATAACCACCGCTGTTGGGAAACCCATACACCCACGGAACGGAGCCTGATGTGCCTCGTGTTCGTTCAGGGTGTTCAGGATTCCCGAGGGCCTCTGTCAGCTCGTCCTTCTCTCTGTCGGGAATGAACGTCCCTTCCTGTGCTGCCTTGATTGCTTTCTGAAGCTTCTGGATGGGTATTGCAAGTTGCTCGTCCGTCCAAACACACTCCCCTATTTCTGGGTCCAAAGTTCCCCCAACCCCGAAGAACCAAGTCCTTGAACGATCTGGCCAGTGCAATGTCGCTGGTTGGACCCCTTTAGCAAGCAGGTCTTGCTCAGCTTTGTCCCACAATTGCCGGGCTTTGTAGTAGCCACCTGACCCCGTGTGATGGTGATACAGCTTCTTTGCAGCATTTTTCTTGTTTGTCAATGACCTTTTCTTACCCTTCTCTGAGTTCTTGTAGGCCACAAATGCGGGCCAGTGATCTCTTATCTTCTCATATCGACCGATGAATTCTAGAGTCTCCTCTTTCGCGACAAACTTTGTGTTCAACTCTTTCTTCCAGTTCCTGAATAGTTCTGCCATCTTCTTAAGAGCAAACGCATTGGCCTTTCACTCTATAACTGGGTTATTCGGATCCTCCTCTCGCGGTAGGCTGAAATTTGTCATCAGTGAGGTCCAAATATCATCTTCCAGTCTATCCTGGACATAAGAAACTTCAAGGTCCTTATTCTTATTCCATTGCTGGATGCTGATCAGGACGCTGTCCCTAACAACAACTCCGCACTGATGTACAAATGCGTCCTTGGTCCGTTAGGGAGCAATCGGTTGGCCATCTTTCGCGACTTCTGTGATTGTGAACCTTTCATCCTAGCGCAACCTTTTCTTCGGGTCTCGTCTTCTTACGAAAGTTTGGCTCGATCCGGAGGGCTAAAAGAAGAAAGAAGCGTTAATATATGTACATACCAAAACAATTAATGCATCAAGTCAGCATAGGCTTAATATATATATATATATATATATATATATATATATAGATATTCTCTAGCGAAGGACTTTGCAACAGTTAAGCCTCCCTCCTCCGTTCGGTCACCGGAGCCATCATCATGATATCCTTCCTCCGCCATTCAGTCACCGGGGCCATCATGATCTCCTTCCTCCTCCATTGTTGGATCACCGGAGCCGTCATCCTCTCCTTCCTGACCATCGGTGTCGTTGGGAAACGACAAGGGATCACCTCCGGTGAGGATTATATCCCCCAACAACTATTCTTGTTCTAAGTCTCTTTCCATAGTTTCTGCAAATATTACAACATGGCAATATACAAACATGAGAGATGGATTAGTGGCAAACATAGACCTAGCTAATCACAAGGAATCATATGCATATATGAGCAATGGATTAGTTGTGGACCGCCTCTCTCATGCATGTCCGACGTCCCCCTCATGTCGAAGTTATCGGGCCGGGGTTATACTTTCAGGAGAGGACACTTTGCAAAAAATAATCGCTATGCAGGAGATCAAGCTATCCATTCTACCCCATTGACCTATGTCGGCCGCCTACCGAATAAATAAAGTCCCTTCGGTTCACTAAGGTAAGACCGGTGAATTAGACGCCAATATATAGTATTATACAAAACAATTACGGGTAGGGGCAGGAGGGGGTACACTACTAGGAAAAGGCTTATTAGTGGCGCACCTGTTTTGGCCATTAATGGCGCACTACAGGTGCGCCACTATCATCACGCCACTAGTAACATATACTAATGGCACACCCCTGGTGCGCCATTAGTATACCAGACTATAATGGCGCACCAGGCAGTGCGCCATTAGTAAGTCACACGGTGCGCCATTAGTATGCCTCCCAGGGGGCCATATTTACCTTGTGCTCTGGGTTACTAATGGCGCACTAACAGATAATGCGCCACTAGTATTTTTTATAGCAGTGCGCCACTAATGTGCTGTATGGTGCGCCACTAGTATGAATATTAGGAATTTTTTTTTTCTTTTCTGATATTTGCACAGATTACAAAATATATTACTGCACAGAATATAGACAGCAAAACATATAAACAGCAGATTCATCGAATACAATAGAAGATTAGTCTCCGAATACAATTCATCATATTAGCTAGTCTCCGAATTCAAAAGACCGAACAAAGTTAGAACATTACAAGTCTCGAGACCGCGAGTAGCGAGTTTGTCTTCACATTACAAGTCGATATCGATCATCTAAACTACCATCACATAGAAGAGAGCTGCGGTCATCACGATGAGCATCATCGCGATGAAACTGGTCTTCATCCTGTTCCTCCTCCGCTCCCTCCTCTCTCCCGCTAGATAGCGCGTGTATCTAGCTTCCGCCTCCGCCCTAGTGGTGTACCCTTTGTAACTGTTACCGCTGAAACGGTGAACCTGTCTCTGACACTCCTCCCAGCCGTCGTAGACTCCGGGAACCTTACCCTTGTACACGACATACGACGGCATCTCTATGCACTAGCCAAACAAAACATTAGTAGCAATTCACAGACAATACATAAGCAATATATAAGTATGCAACAAAAGGATCGGAAGAGAAAAGCAAGACATTAATAGCACGATTCATGGTCCTACTAATAAATAGCATCGATTACATATAAGTTGAACGACTGTCCAAACCAAAGAGACATACAAGTTCATTAAAGTTTAATTACAACATGAGCTAATCGATATTTCAGAACTACATAGCATCACTACTTTCGACTCGACTCAGGGACCGGAGCGTGGATGAAGCCGCCGTCTGTCATGATGGTCATGAAATCGCGGGCGTTGTCAGCCTGCATTTGTAGCGTTGTTTCTATCTCACTGTTGGACGGTTGATATCTGAGGTAGAACTGCCCCGAGGTACGAAGGACATCTTGATGGATGATTTCCGCAAACTCCGACTGGATGCGAAAGAATTCTTGTCTGATGTCCGCGTCCTGGATTGCCGACAAGCGTGCGGCCCAATCTTTGAGATTATTTGGTAGCAGAAGGTGATTATGGTCCCGTACGATCGCCCGCATGTGATGGAGTGCGTAGTAGGCATCCTTCTGACCGCCAGGCGGCTGCATGACGCAGGGGAACGTCGTATTGTGGGTGAACACGTGCTTGCCGTACCTACGAATTGGCCTGCTGAAGGTGCCTCCAGATCTGGCGTAGCCGGGGAGAACATCATCAAGAACTTTCTTGATATTTGTGTAGTCTTTCTTCGACTGACGGTCCGAGTCGAAATACGTGGCCATGGAATATTTTGGGCTTAAGAGGATGAGTGTGCAATGTGTGTCACTGCACAAAACACGGAATGTTAGAAAAAAAAAGAACGATCGAAATCTAAGAAATCATATGTTACGGGGCGGTGAGGGGATGACTTACTCGGGAAAGTAAGGCACGAGGAAGTTATCCTTATCTGGGTTTGCCAGAATGACGCCTTCGAGGTATGAACTCGCGACTTGCCGGTCCCCAGCGCTGCCCAAGATGTTGGCACGCATGTAGAAGGGGTCGACTATCACGATGTCCGGGGTCTTGTCTCTAATGATCCGCATCGCCATACTCAGCGAAAATAGCCGAACAAAGGTGTAGTGCAGCGGATGAAGGTTAAACATAGCGAAGATGTCATCAAACCGCAGGACGATCATACCCCCGATGGCGCTATCCACAAAGCCCTTGCCCTCTGGCACCTTGGCCACGAAAACCGGGTATGCCACATCATTCTCTCGGAGACGCCGCTTCTCCAAAGAAAGAACACTGTCATGCAGACTCCGCATAGCACCGTTTGCAGCATTGAGCAGATTAGTCGGTAGCATCGGCCTACCCGCCACATGCACCCTCCTCGAGATATCCTTAGGTGAAGGTGGCCCGTCCTGAGCACGGATCGTACTCGGTGCCGGCTGGCTCGCACCCTTGTTACTCTTTCTTTTCCGTCCCTTCTTCTTCTGCTGTAATGGGATCGAGTTCTGCTCAGAGACCGCCTTCTTGAGTGTGTTGGGGCTGATAATATTTTGCACCTCGGCTATCTGAGGCTCGGTGAAGGCGGCAGCTGGAGGCGTCTCCTGAGAACTGAACGCCAGACGACGCCTGTTGCAATTGGGTTTCTCCGTGGTACCAGCTAGATCGTCTTTTGCAGGGTTGGGTTCTTGAGAAGGAGGCCCCAAGAATTCGTCACCGTACCCATGTTCGTTGAAGTACTTATCGACGTTGGTAAATGTACCGTCGTCGTCGTCGTCGTCGTCCGGATCCTGTGCCATATGCATGTCCGGCATGTCCGGTAGCATTTCGGGGGTCTTGCCATGGCTTGGCGCCGGCACGACTGGCGGTGTTGTCTGTGGGGTGGTGTCCCCCGCCCCCAAACGAATCTGGCTCTTCGGCCAAAGCATGGGCCAGCTTATGCAGGCGCTGAGGGTCATCACATCATCTTCGTCGGCCCCATGGGGTCGATACGGAGGTAATATGTCATCGAAGCCCGGCAGCACCCGAACCAGTTGAACCCTATAAACGGTGGGTGGCATATGATTACCGTGGAACACGCGGCTGCCCGGTTGAACGATTCTACCCTTGGCGACATCGACCAACTCGTCGTTCACGAAGTGCAGGAGAGTGCACGGAACGTCGGCGGCGCCCTTCGAAAACATGTAGGGCGTCAGGGATGCCTAGTCAAAGGCAAGGAGATGAAGTCATCGGCCGAGAGGCTTAATTAGTTACCGTGATGGCGTCGAGCTCGGCTAATGTCGAGGCACCGCCAACGGCGGGCGTGCAATTGACGGAGGGGCCGCTTGCTGCCGAGGTGCCGGCCGGCGTATTCTTCCCACACCCGGGTGCATTAAGCTGCAATGCCGGCGCCGCCGCGGGAGACACCAATGCCGCCTCCGCCGGAGACACCAATGGCGCCGCCGCGGGAGACACCAATGCCGCCTCCGCCGGAGACACCAATGGCGCCGCCGGCGCATTGCGCGAGGTGCTGCCCGTGAAGCTGGGAATCGGAGGCAGCCCCTGTTGGCCGCCCGCCACCCACGCCTGCAGCCCAGAAACCAAGGTAGGTATAATGGCGGTGATCGTCACTCCCAGTTGGTCTCGCACTTTCTCTTCGACCATCTCCGGAATCCGCGCCACTTGGGCCTTGAGTTGTTGAACCTCGCGCTGCTGGCTTTCCGAGCTGGTCTTTCTCTCCTTTCGCCCAGCGGTATAGTATTCCGACCATTTCGTGGACAAGCCTTTGCCGGCCACACGACCAGCTGACGACGGCTTACTGAGCTTATCCTTGTTTTTCATTATGTTCAATGCCCTATTTAAAGGGGTGTCGAAAGGGGAGCTCTGAGATGACCCCGCGCTACTGCTTTCAGTGTCCTGCGGAAGGAACATGAACCATTTAGAAATTTGGCTTCAATAATTAGAATGCAACCATATGGAGCTAATTACGCGGGGGTGTATTCCTTACCAGAACACGCTCAAGCGCCTTGGTCTTCGGATCCGTGGTAAGCTCCTTGGTTACCGGGTCAATCTTGTACCGGGCCCTGACATAGTTCCTGGTCTGCTTGTCACGGTATTTCTCGAAGCGGGGTGGTAGGCCTTGCTCGGTACGCTCCGCGTCCTCCTTGTCCCATATAGGTTCCGCCTCTCTGTAACTGCCGGGACCGAGTTTGTGGACCCCTAAGTTCAAGTCCCGCATATCTTTCCCCCACTGACTTGATTCCTCGGATGCGTTGCTCTCGCACTTGATCTTGAACTCCCGGTAGTCATCTTCGCTGATCGAAGGATTTTTCTCCTTGATCTTCTCACAACTATCACCTTTTTCAATCATGCTCTTCACCGCGCCTCTCCAAGTAGCCAGGGCCTTGCTCATCTCCGTGAGGGCGGCACTGTTCACTTTATTCCCTGAGAGGCGTGTGTTTGCGAAGTCACCGGGGAACTTGTATCGTTCGTGCAGCTTCGTGAAGAGGAGGTTGCGCAAATTCCCTCGGTCACGATGCCCTAGGTTCTCGGTGTTGATCGAGACGGTGCTCCGGAGAATGCACCCGAGCTGTCCCACGTACCCCTTGACTATTTCTTCGGGCGCCATTGGATACCCCTCGGAGGACACTTCAGTAAATTCCTTCTTGACGGTGCCGAGCACGTTCGGGCGCCGGTCCTTCCGTTGCCTCTTTGGTTGGCTGCCATCTGTGCGTGCGCTGCCATCATCAGTGGTGGCATCCTTGGCGGCACCATCAGTGGTGTCATCCCCGACGCCACTAGGGGTTGTGTAGTCAGGATCGGTGTCTTCCGCGGCGTCCTCATAGTGTTGAGGTTCTTCCTCCATCTCCTGGGACAGCTCCCAGAATGCCTTGCCGCCCGAACCGCCGGCCTCATCGTTGTGGGCCATGTTCGCTCTAAATAGGAAAAAAGTTTGGTCAAAAAGTTGGTTATTGTCAAGGAACAAGATCATGGTCTCATCATTTAGGGTTTGTCGACACCGAGGCATCCTAAAAGGTATGCTTTTATCATTTAGGGTTTGTCGACGCCGAGGCACCCTAAAAGCCTAAGCTTTCATCATTTAGGTTTTTATCGACATCGAGGCACCCTAAAAGCCAAGGTTTTATCATTTAGGGTTTGTCGACGCTGAGGCACCCTAAATGCTAAGTTAAGTTTTCATCATTTAGGGTTTATCGATGCCGAGGCACCCTAGGTTGACTGATATATATGGGTACTCTAAATGTCCTACTACATCGAAAGACCCCAGCTAGGTTTCTCAAGCATGAGTTAAGGTATGAGTAAATCTTTGCAATATTGAGTTGGTATGTTAGTAACTACTACTATCTGTTCGGGTTCGATCTCACTCCAGCCGATTAGAAATACTTGAGCATGACTACAAAAGCATATATGCTTTTATGTTGGAACCTTAGACTCAACATTCAACACTAAGTAATCGTCAAACGGCTAGGGAATTAAAAAGACCTGATCATATATATAACTATCTAACATTTAGCAGGAAAAAAAACAAGGTTGCAGGACAGAACATAAATGTATTATATCACAGACACACACATATGTATATATATCACACATACTTGAGTTAACACAGACTACAAAATGAAACAAGTTCACAAGGTTGGATACACATATATGGTGACAGATAGACCACAAATACACAGCAAGAACACTTGAACTAGTGAGAACACACAATCTGTGATACAATATTTATAAGTACGAAGCTGAACAATTGTCAGGTTGCAAGATCTTATCAAATCTGAATATTACAGGTACTACACGTCGCCGATGCACCCTAAATGCTAAATTAAGTACTAAGATACCCTGGCCCATGCATTAGTCGCAAGTACCCCATATGTCCTATTTTTACCAAAGTCATGCTAAAATTCACGAAAAATTTCAGCATGACCTTTGCTGAAAATAGGACATATGGAGTACCCGAATTTGCCGGAACGGAAGTTAATCGACATTCCGGCAAACTCAAGGGCCTCTCGGGGTACCCGAATTTGCCGCAACTGGTATTTCACTCTGCATAGCTGAACAGTCTAACAACCAAATGATGCCTGAATGCGTGCTGCGGGTGTGTCGGTCTAAGAATGAGACCAGTGCCTACTGCATACCAAGTTAACTCATGCTGACAGCAACAAAATTATAACAACATAAATGAAATTGCAGTTGTACGAAACAGAAAGACCATAGTGCTAGTCACTAGGCTAGATAGCCCTGCTGACTGAACAGACTTGCAGAAATTGGTGCCACTAAATATTTTCATCTAACTCAATTAGTGCATAGACTTGACAAAACAAAAATAAAATTGCGCCAAATTAATCAGCTTCCAATAGTACAAGTACATATTGTACAACTTAACAGTCAAGTAGAAGTTTTGCTTGCATAAAAACAAGTGAAACAAGTTATCTAGCAGACCAACACAAACACAGGTGGTACAAGAGGGAGTATATATGTAAGTTCTATGGCACAAGTTAACAAATCAAGTATGAAGGGCACATAAAGAAACCATTCTTTAGTTGATCCAAGGAAACAGAGGTCACAACAATGTTTTATTAACGAGCCAAATAATCAAGTCTTTCTTCTTGTTATAATGAGATAAGGTTGGAGTCATGTCAGAAAACTAAAGATTATTACTGAAGTTTTCAAAATTGGAGCCTGTCAAACTATCACTGAAATTTCAGAGAACAACAGCAGTAGATTATGCACGAATCGGTGCAAATTGATAATTGGAGTAGCTGATGGAGTACAAAATTCTCATTTTTGCACCATACAGCGATCAAGAGCATCTAGTTTTTTTCATTACAGCAGAGTATAACCATCAGTTGGTTAACATATAATTTTCTTCTGAATACAAGAGTAGCCATACAAGCACATGGCAGCAAATAAAATCTCCCAGCTAAGGCCACACATCTGATCCTAACTGAACTTTTCCAAAACTGCTAACTGTACTACAGTAGCATATATTCAGGTTCATCCCTTTTGACAATAGCAGGATATAACAAATGCAAAACCATGGTCACTATTGCGGTTTTGCACACAGACCTATCAATAGTTTATCAAGTAAAGTTATCTAGCAGGAGGTTCAGGCTTTTTACCATCGCAGGATGTGGCAAATCCTAATTGCAGAGAAGGGCGGGATGAGTAGTACTAGTATGCATGAACCCTAATCATTGAACACCAAGGGGTGGCTGGATGAGGAGGGCGGCATGAGGAAATCACCGAGAGGTCGGGGCGTGCTTGGAGAGGTTGGGGGGGCGCCGGTGTTGCAGGTCGAGGCGGCGGCAGCGGCGATGCCGACGGTGGTGGAGCGAGGCGATCCGGCGGAGGAGAGCTTCCCGGCTCCAGCTGGTGGTCCAGGAGGAAGAAGCAGTGGGCAGTGCACCTCGTCGGAGCGGGCGCGGGGGTCATCGGAGCGGGTGCGGGGGGTCATCGGCGGCGGTGGAGCGGGCGCGGGGATCTGGCGAGGGAGGGAAGCGGGATCTGGCGAATTTGATTTTTTTAGTGGGGGGAGGGATAGCAATGGCGCACCACCTAGCGGTGCGCCATAAGTAACTTTTTTTTTTGGATAGCAATGGCGCACCACCTAGCGGTGCGCCATAAGTAACTTTTTTTTTGGATAGCAATGGCGCACCACCTAGCGGTGCGCCATTAGTAATTTTTTTTGGGTTTTTAGTTGCATTCATTTGTGAATTGGTAAAACATTTATGAATATGAAAAAATATCATCAAATTTGAAAAAATATTCATGAATTCAAAACGTGCCCATGAAATTTAAGCAGGAAAAGGAACACTGAAAAATAAAATACAAGAAGAAATATAAATAAAAATTTGTATATCAATGGCGCACCTCATTCGGGTGCGCCATAAATACCTTCATAGCAATGGCGCACCCTCCCCTGGTGCGCCATTACTAACTGTTTTTTTTTTGGATTTTTAGTTGCATCTAATAATTTTTTAGAAAATGACGATCAAATTTGAAAACATTTATGAATGTGGAAAAATATCATCAGATTTCAAAACATTTATGAAAAAATATGAATATGAAAAATATCATCAAATATGAATATGAATATGAAAACATTTATGAATATGAAAAAATATCATCAGATTTCAAAATATTCATGAATTCAAAAAGTGCCGCCCATTTCCATATGCCGAAATACAATCGAGAAATGAAGACTACGATTTAAATACAATCGATCTTAGTTAGCTATCTTTTCACAATCTTCTTGCCCTTCTTTTTCGCAAATGGAGTTCTTCTGTTGAACGGACGCCCTTTAGGTAGGGTGGTCCTGCTTCTTCTTGTGGTGTATGGCACTTCATCGTCATCGTCATGTTCCATCTTCGGGTCGCCGTACTTGTCGAAGTCTTGCTCATTGGTGACTCCATCCATTCCGATGATCTTCCTTTTGCCTCTCCTCACGACAACACGACTGGGCTTTGACGGGTCGGTAATGAAGAAGCATTGGTCCACTTGGGAAGACAGTACCCATGGCTCATTTTTCGCGGTGACGTTTGCGCCCGCGGTCTTGGATTTGGCTTCGGGTATAACCATGGTGGTGAAATACCGGTCTTCTCTTAGGACGCTCTTGGCCCATCTGACACGGAACATCGGGACCTTCTCTCCAGCGTAGCTCAGCTCCCAGATCTCCTCGATTCTTCCATAGTATCTGTCCTTGTCGTTACCGGTGTATGATTCCATCGTTACCCCGGAGTTCTGATAACCATCGCTCTTCATGTCCTTGTCCTCGATGTAGAATGTGTAGCCATTGATATCGTACGCCTCATAGGTCATCAGGTTGTGCTCGGCGCCCTGTGACAAGGCGAATATGAGTTTTTCTTCCGCGGAAGAATCCTCATGTAAAGGGTACGACAGAAGCTTCTCCTTGAACCAACGTGTGAAACATGAGTTGTGCTCTTTGATTATATCTCCGTCTGTCCTCTGTTGGCCTCGGTCATTGTACGTCTTCTCAATAAAGGTTTTGTGCTCTACCACCCAAGGATCGACCACGTCTATGTGTTGTAGCGCGACTAGGTTTGCTCTTTCAAAGTCGGCGAGTCGACCCTCAAAGTTGACATGCATTTCGCGGCGACCATCGCGGTGACCCCATCCAGCGAGCCTGCCGAGGTGCCTGTTGACGGGCAGACCAACAGGGTTCTCGATGCCTAGATAATTCGTGCAGTAGGAGATGCACTCTTCGGTCAGAAAGCCCCTGGCTATGCTTCCCTCTGGACATGACATGTTGCGAACGTATCCTTTGATGACACCATTCATCCTTTCAAACGGCATCATGCTGTGCAGGAACGTCGGCCCGAGTTGGATGATATCCTCCACGATATGGACCAGCAGATGCACCATAACATCGAAGAATGCGGGCGGGAAGTACATCTCAAGCTCGCATAGTATCACCACGATCTCTTCCTGTAGCCTTCTGAGTTGCCTCACGCCAACCGACTTCCGAGAGATGACGTCGAAAAAGTTGCATAGGCCAAATAGCGTTTCACAGACGTGCGCATCCATGATCCCACAGATTGCAACTGGAAGTATCTGCGTCATCAGCATGTGACAGTCGTGAGACTTCATCCCGCTGAACTTCTGCTTCGCTGAGTCTAGGTATCTGCTTATCTTCCCCGCGTAACCGTAAGTAAGTTTTACACCTACGAGGCAGGTGAAAAACTGCTCGATCTCCTCCTGACTTAGAGTGAAGCACGCGGGAGGGCAGTCATTTCTGATCTTCTTGGCCTTTTTGCCTTTGCGACGACTTTCCGTGTCCGTCGCCTCATCATCATTAGCGTGAAGCTCCTCCCTGATGCCCATTGATTTCAAGTCTGCCCTTGCTTTCGGCCCATCTTTGGTCCTCTCTGGCATGTTGAGCAGGGTACCAAGCAGACTCTCGCACACGTTCTTCGTGATATGCATGACATCAAGGCTGTGAGGCACACGGAGGATCTTCCAGTACGGCAAGTCCCAGAAAACCGACCTCGTTTTCCATACCTTCAGCAGCGGCTCTGGCGCCTTTCGCTTCTTTCCCGGTGGTGGGCACTCTTTCCAATTTTTCAACAGCTCGTCTATTTCCTCGCCGCTCCTCGTACGCGGGCGTCTTCGGGGTTCGGTTTCACCATCGAACAGATCCTTGCGTTTTCTCCATGAGTCATCATCGCGAAGCCACCTTCGATGTCCCATGAACACGGTTTTCGAAAACCCGGGATCTCTATCTAGCTGGCGATACGTTGTGTCATCCATGCACCTGACGCATGCACGAAACCCATGGACCACCTGCCCCGCGACATATCCGTAACCGAGATAGTCTTGCACCGTCGTGAGCAATGCGGCTCTCATAGGGAAATATTCTTTCTCTGCGGCGTCCCACGTATTGGCTGGCATTTTCCACAGCGTGTCTAGCTCCTCTTTCAGCAGCCCCAGATACAGATTGATGTCGTTCCCTGGTTGTTTCGGCCCTTCAATTAGCATACTCATATGAATGTACTTCCTCTTCATGCACTTCTAGGGGGGAAGGTTGTACATCCACACAAACACAGGCCAGGTGCTATGTGTGCTTCTCTGGCTGCCAAACGGATTGACTCCATCGGTGCTCGCGCCCAGCACGATGTTCCTTGGATCGTCCCCAAAATCTGGGTATTCGAAGTTCAACGCTTGCCACTGGCTCGCATCCTTAGGGTGACTCAGCATCTTGTCTTTTTTATTTATCTCCGGATAATTTTCGTCATCTTCTCGCTTCTTCTCCTCCCTATCCGCGTGCCAACGCAGGAGCTTTGCTGCCTTAGGGTCCGCGAAATACCGCTGCAGACGAGGAGTGATCGGAAAGTACCACACCACTTTTCGAGGAGCTTTCTTCCTCTTCTTGTATCGAGTGACGCCGCACACCGGACATATGGTAGACTCCGCGTGCTCGTCCCGATAACTGATGCAATCGTTCATGCACACATGGTATTTCACGTGTGGTAAATCCAGAGGACACACAATTTTCTTCGCCTCCTCGAAACTGGTCGGGCACTTGTTCCCCTTGGGAAGACGTTCGTGCCAGAATGACATGTTCTCGTCGAAGCATGCGTCGGTCATTTTGTGTTTTACCTTCATCTCCAGAGCCATGAGCGTTACTTTCAGGCGGGTATCCTCGGGCCTGCAGCCTTCATACAATGGAGTAACCGCGTCTATCTCCAGTTGATCCAGCTTGGCTTTCTCTCGGGCGGCAGCTCTTGCGTTATCCGTCTGCTTGAGAAGCAGCTCTTGAATATAAGGGTCCTACACCCAGCCCATCGATGGTCCATCGTCGTCTGCTCCGGCATCTTCATCTTCATGATCATGCCCTTCGTCTTGATCTTCCTCATCATCATGTCCGGCATCTTCTACATGATGACTGTGTATTGCATCACCGTCGTGATCATGTCCTGGAGATTCTTCGTCTTCTCGCCCGCCCTCACCGCCGCGGTTGTCTTGCTGCCCTTCCTCATTTCTTGCCCGGCCCCTATGGACGACTTCATAGTCATCTTCATCACCTTGCCACCGATAGCCATCCAAGAAACCACGCAAGAGCAGGTGGTCCCGCACCTATTCGGAATCCGGGTCCGTAATAAGGCTCTTCAGCTTGCATCTTCGACACGGACATCTTATCTCCGTCTCGTTCTTTTGAAGCATCTCGGCCTTCGCGGAGCTCAAAAACCTATTCACGATGCCTTCGGTCATCGTGCGGACCATGGTCGCCTGCGGGGTAGAGCAAAACGATATTTTAGAACCAAGAAAAAATTTGGCATGACTTTGCCTAAAAATAGGACCAAAAAGAATGCATAGTGCCAAATTCTCGCCGAAACGGAAATGAATCAACATTCCGGCAAAATATTGGCAACTATCGCATTTCAAATACCGGTACCTGCAAACACAAACATATGCAACACCACAAACATATGCAACACCACAAACATACGTAGATCTAGGCCATATAAAGTGCATGTGCACGTTGTTGGAGGGAGAAAAAAGTAGATCTACAACATAATTAAAGAAAGCTTTCCCCTTACTTACCTATCAAAAAAAGGTAATTTAACCACTTAATTTGGGTGAATCTATGGTGCAAATGAGGTGAGGAGGAGGAGGCAGCCGAGACAAGCTTGGAGGAGGAGGTGGAGAGAATGAAGTGGGGAAAATGAGTGTGGTAGGTGTGGCTGTCCAAAATATCTAGCTGGTCTCAGGTTACTAATGGCGCACCACCTAAAAATGCGCCATTAGTAACCCTAGTTACTAATGGCGCACCAGTTAGGGGTGCGCCATTACTAGTTTTGCAAAAAAAAATATAATTGTTAGTATTGGCGCACCGTGGTTGTGGTGCGCCATTACTAGTTTGAACTAGTAATGGCGCACTTCACACAGGTGCACCATTACTAGTTTTGAAAAAAAAAAGTAAAAAAAAAATTGTTAGTAGTGGCGCACGGAGCGTGTGGTGCGCCATTAATAGTTAAAACTAGTAATGGCGCACTGTGCGCTGGTGCGCCATTAATAGTTTTGGAAAAAAATATTTGCTAGTAATGGCGCACCGTGTGTCTGGTGCGCCATTAGTAATGAGGACATTAATGGCGCACCTGTATCTGGTGCGCCACTGCTATATAGCAGTGGCGCACCACATACATGGTGCGCCATTAATGTCCATATCAGCTATAGCCCTTTTCCTAGTAGTGGTAGATTGACAACGACACTCTTTCTTCTAGGGTTTGGGTGGCCTCGAGAGTTGGTCGGGCGAGCGGACCGCCTCTCTCATGCATGTCCGACGTCCCCCCTCATGTCGAAGTTATCGGGGAGGGGGTAGATTGACAACGATGCTCTTTCTTCTAGGGTTTGGGTGGCCTCGAGAGTTGGTCGGGCGAGCGGACCGCCTCTCTCATGCATGTCCGACGTCCCCCCTCATGTCGAAGTTATCGGGGAGGGGGTGTTGTGGTACTAAGTCTGACAGTAAGAATAGGGGGTACGTAGGAGGAGGCAAGGTCCTAGCTACGGTGATATTGTACAGGCGAGTTTACGAGTTCAGGCCCCTCTCGGAGGAGGTAAAAGCCCTACGTCTCGATGCCCTGAGGCTGGTCCACTGGAATATGCGTGTGAGTTACAGGGGGTGCGAACCCTTGTGCCTGAGGAGGGGGGTGGCTTATATAGAGTGCGCCAGGCCCCTCCAGCCCACGGTTACACAGGGTTCAATGTGAGTTAAGGCAGGGGCGTTACTGGTAACGCCTGCTATTAATGATCTTTATGACTACGGAGTGAATGCCTGACCGTTGCCATCCTGGGGTGACTGTAGGTCTTCTGTACTCCGAGTGATTCTCCGTATGGTCGAGTGACTCTAACTTTGTCGAGTGGAATTGGGGTGTCCGAGTGGGATAGCTGGTCGAGTGGATTGCACTCCAAGGTGATCTCAGTCGGTATCCTCAGTTGTACTTTGAGTGTCCTTGAGTCTTGAGCAGTGTCCTTGGGTAGGGCGTCTCGGTCATGCCTATGACCCTACCCTAGGTACATGTCATCGCCATTAGCCCCCGAATGGATTGAGGTCCGAGTGAAGAAGGGTTGAAGTTGGTTCCGACTTGATCTTATGCTTCAGAGGTATCTCACCAAAGCCTGGGTAACACATTGAAACTTTAACCCTGCATCAGTCGCCTTGATTGATTCTGGCTCCTGAGATCGTCGAGTGAATTATGCTGGAAATCTTTGAGTGAGTCAGAGCGCAAAATCTTTGGTGCGATTGATTGCTCTGCAGTTCCCGGAGCCCACGGGATTCGAAATTTTGGAGAAGCGCGCGGGACGGAGCATGGCGCAAGACGGGTAGGCAGGGGTGCCTCGATTTCTGCGCCGCCTTTTTTGCCAAATATCGAGCGAGCGTCTGTTGCGGGATGCGACATGATCTCTCGGGCCTACGGGTCAGTCACTCGGAAGCGTCCCCATAAAAGCGTCGGGGCCAAAGCAACGAACAGTGCTCCTCATTCGTTCCCCTTTCTCTCCATTTCTCCACCTCACCGCTTCCTGCGCCTTACGCCTTCGCTGGTTCCTCTCGAGCTCCGTCGCCATGGTGAAGGAGAAGACCGCGGCCCTGGAGCGCGCGAAGAAGACGGCGGCGGCGAAGGGCAAGAAGACGGCTCGGGGGTCATCGTCGCGGTCCGGTCTGCCGCCTGGTTGGATCCAGGGGGACTGGATCCGCTCCACTGTTGTGAGGGAGGACTTGGAGAATCTTGCCAATGATGGCTTGATTGTTCACAGGTCCTGGAGGTTGCCGGGGAATGAATCCGAGCCCCAGCCACGCGAGGGTGAGTGTGTCCTCCTCACCACCCACGTCGATCGGGGTTTCTCTCTGCCACCGCATCTGTTCTTCCGGGGTTTTCTGAACTTCTTTGGCGCTCAGATCCATCACTTTCCACCCAACACAATCTCATGTCTCGTTGCATTTGTCTCCATGTGCGGGAACTTCCTTGGTTGCCAGCCGCATTGGGGCCTATTCAAACATATCTTTACTTGCCGTTCTCAGTCGGTGAAAAAGGCTAACCCGACTGATAAAAAGACGCACGTGGTCCAAATGTGCGGGGGGTTAGGGATTCAAATCAGAGGTAGGAGTAGTTTTCCTTCCATGACCTTTCCCGAGTCAGTTAGAGGATGGCAGTCGACCTGGTTCTATTGCAAAGACATCCCGACTCCTGGTCAGTCGACCGGCCTTCCCCCTTTCACTATGGAGAGACTCCGCCAACCTTCTTCACTGGTTGTGAACCCAGAAGAGAAAGGCGAGGTGTCCCTTTTAGTCGACGCAGTCGTTAACTTAGTCCGGGAGGGTGTGACTGGCATGGATCTATTGGAGGTGTTCCTCAGTCGATGCATTCAGCCTCTTCAGGCCCGTGATCATCCGATGTGTATGTATTCGGGCCCCGCAGACACCGCTCGGGTCTACCCAGTGGAGGTTGCCGAGGAGACAGTGGCTCAGTGGCTGCGGAGCATCACTGGAAACAAGGATAACCCCAGGGGATCCAAGAGGATTCTGCCATTCCACGCAGACAACGAGCCAGAAGAGGTCGGACTCAGTATACCGAGTGTTTTCCTTTTTTTTCAATCTGCAACTTGCTCTTGAATCCGACTGATACTTGTTAATTTTTGTCGTGCAGATTTATACCAAGATGTACTCGATGCCAAACGGAGAGCAGTACCATGAGGGAGTGGAAAGTGACGGCGGAAGTGCTGGCTGGCAATCTGAGGATGAAAGTGAAGAGGACAGCGAAGACTCTAGTAGCAGCGAGGAAGTCGACTCGCCGCCCCGCTCTGAGCGGCGCTCCAAGCAGTCGCATGATCCGAGTACACAAGTCTTGAAGCGCACTCGGACGTCCACTCCCGAGCCATCAGAAAAGGCTCCCAAGCAGGCTAAAATTGCCGCGTCCAAACCTCGGAAGGCCCTTCCTAGGATCAAGGTGGCTGTGCCTGTCGCCTCAGCGTGAGTATTTCTTCTTTCTGTTTTCGTTTTGATCGGGAACTTCTCTTCTTGTTTGACCGAGTGAAATTGGGAACTTTCAGCGCTGCTACTTCTGGGACGTCGATGGATATTGACAAGGAGCAGGACGACGCGGAAACTGCAGACGTGGCTAGTTCTCGGGCAGGTACAGCTCCACAGCCCTTCTCTTACTTTGCCAACTGTTCCGACGGTCGACCGAACTCTTACGGCTGAGTGTTTTGCAGGGCCAACAAATGTTATTCAGCTTCCAGATGATGACGATGATGAAGAAGCGCCACAAAGGAACACCGGGAGGAAGAGCAGGACTCTGAGCAAGAAGGTGCCTGCCAGCAAAGTGTCTCACTCGACATCGACATCAGAACCAGTCATTCCACAACTTGGTGATCCAGTTCGGACTTCTATTTCTTTTGCTGATCCTTTGTCGACTGACCAGCCTTCAGCGTCGACTGCCCAAGTCCCTGCTCCAACTGTGCAAGTTCAAGCTTCAGCTCCTCCGGCTACCTTGTCTTTTCCACCAACCCCTCCATTTGTTGCCCACCACGTCCCGGAGGACCAAGTAGGTGCTGCCAAGGAAGCCATGATCCAAGCAGGCTTAATGATGGACCGAATGAAGGTGATGTACGAAACCAGCAAGGCCGCCTATGATGCCAGCTCTGCCCTTCAAACCAATGTTCGAGTAAGTGGGACTGTAAGTTGATTTCCGATCGGCTTTCGGTTTGATCTTTGCTCTGTTAGGATATGCTACTTGAAAACTGCTGCTTTATTATTCATAAGATGTCGATCTGTTTCTTGCATCTTTACACCCACTGGGTGCGTCATGTAGCTGTGTGTAGCTCTTTTCACTCGGGTTAGACAGGTCATGTCGAGTGAAGTTTTGGTCCAGTGGGGGCACGCTGAGTGCACCCACTGGGTGTAGTCCCCGAGACCACTGTTGACTGCTAGTAGTCGGCGGTGGTCTTAAAACTTTCCAATCTCTGGTTTTTTTCCTTCCACTCGCGCTGGGCAGACCATGCCGAGTGGGAAATCGAACCAGTGGGGGCACGCCAAGTGCACCCACTGGGTGTAGTCCCCGAGACTGCTGTTGAATATTTGATTCGGTAGTAGTCTTAGAACTCTTTTTGTCGTAATAATCCGATCTTGCATCATTTCACCCGGAAGTGACCGATCCTTGTTTCTGTCGACTAACATGTCTTGTTTATTGATTGCAGAAATCCTGTGAGCTTGGATCTAAGTTTGCTGATTTGGAGAGGAAATAGATTCAACTCAACCTCGATATGGAGTTGGCCAAGGAGAACCTGAAGAAGGCTCACGGTGAAGCAGTCGCCATGCGAGGTAACAACTCACTGACTACTTGCCTTGTCATATTTTCCTTTCCATTCTTTGAACCGAGTGACTTCACTCAAGAAGATGTCCGTAGTGAAAACAGTCAACTCCAAGCTCGTCTGAGGAATGTTATTTCTTTAGACAAAATGAAGCAGGCTCTGGAGCGGAAGGATCTTGACCTTGCAGCGACGCATAAGACGGCGCGGGAGAAGACTGAACTTGCCGACAAGAAGCTGGCTTCAGTCGGAAAGTTGGAAGAAGAGAACGCCAAGTTGAAAACCGCTGTTGACGAAGCGAAGAAGGAAGTCGTGCAGCTGAAGGAGGAGAAGGTGGCTTTGGCGGACAAGGTTGATGTTCTCACTCGGAAGAGAGATGAACTGGAAACTTATCTGGGAGGTCTTGCCAAGACGATGTTCCTCATGCTTGAAGGTACTTTCCGACTGACTGCAGAGAACTTTTCCATTATATTACTATCATTTTAACACCTTTCGTGTGTGCAGAATTCTGTCAGAACTTCGAGGAAGAAACTGGGCGGATCGAGACAGGCCTGGACCCTATCAACTCTCCCGTCAAGGACGAAGCTGCAATGAACGTGCTCCGGTTCGAATCTCGCCTTGCCAGTGTCTTGGATTACATTGCTCGACTGAAGGTCGCGTTGTCCCGGATCGACAAGGAGTTATGGCTAGAGGATGTGCTCCTGAATGACCTTGAGTCATTGATGACTCGACTCAATAGCATCCCGGACCGAGTGCAGGCGTGGAAGAAGTCAGCTGCCCGCTGCGGTGCTGACGTGGCTTTGTCACTCGTCCGTGTTCATTGCAAGGAAGTCAAAGAAGAGAAGCTGACGGCTCTTAAGGTCACCAACACCAAGAAGCTTCAATTCCAATCCTTCATGGAGACCTTCATCGACGCAGCCACTCGCATTGCAGACGGCATCGATCTGGACAGTTTCGTCGAGCCAGCAAGTCCTCCTCCCGCCTAGTGAAAAACTTGATAACTTTACCCTCTTTTGCCTCGAAATGCCGAGTGATTCTGTAATCGTTAAACTCTTTCAGGCTTCACGCCCGAGTACTTCCGAACCTTCGTGGATTTATCCGAACTTAGTTGCTTTTATTTGGATGCAGTTGCTTTGTCCGTATTGCTTTCGAATTTTTTGACTGAGGCGAATCTAGGATCGCAGCTGAGTCTCCGAGTGAGAGGATTGCTCTCCACTTGGAGTAGACGTTGTACTTGTGCCGCAGCTCAGAGTGCAATCATGCGTTGTTCTTGTGACGTAGCTCAGAGTGCGCGGCCATGCTTCTGAGTGGGAGGGTTGCTCTTCACTCGAAGTATTTTTGAAACTTAGGCGAGTTGGGCTCGCAGCTAAGTCCTCGAGTGGGAGGATTGCTCTTCACTCGGAGTATGTTTTTAAAACTTAGGTGAATCGGGTTCGCGGCTAAGCCCCCGAGTGAGAGGGTTGCTCTTCACTCGGAGTATGTTTTAAACTTAGGCGAATCGGGTTCGCGGCTAAGGCCCTGAGTGAGAGGGTTGCTCTTCATTCGGAGTGTTTTTGAAACTTAGGCGAGTCCGGTTCGCGGCTAAGCCCCTGAGTGAGAGAGTTGCTCTTCACTCGGAGTATTTTTGAAACTTAGGCGAGTCGGGTTCGCGGCTAAGCCCCCGAGTGAGAGGGTTGCTCTTCACTCGGAGTATTTTTGAAACTTAGGCGAATCGGGTTCGCGGCTAAGCCCCCGAGTGAGAGGGTTGCTCTTCACTCGGAGAGTATTTTGAAACTTAGGGAGTACGGGATCACAGCTAAGCCCCCGAGTGAGAGGGTTGCTCTACTCGGAGTATGTGTTTGAAACTTAGGCGAATCGGGTTCGCGGCTAAGCCCCCGAGTGAGAGGGTTTCTTACTGAGTAGTATTTTTGAACTTAGGCGAGTACGGGATCGAGCTAAGCCCCCGAGTGAGAGGGTTGCTCTTCACTCAGAGTGTTTTTGAAATTAGGCGAGTACGGGTTCGCGCTAAGCCCGAGTGAGAGGGTTGCTTTCACTCGGAGTATTTTTGAAACTTAGGGGAGTACGGGTTCTGCGCAGCTAAGCCCCGAGTGGGAGGTTGCTCCTCACTCAGAGAGTTTTGAAACTTAGGCGAATCGGGTTCTGGCTAAGCCCCCGAGTGAGAGGGTTGCTCTTCACTCGGAGTATTTTGAAACTTAGGCGAGTCGGGATCGCAGGCTAAGTCCCGAGTGGGAGGATTGCTCCCACTCGGAGTATGTTTTTGAAACTAGGCGAATCGGGTTCGTGGCTAAGCCCCCCGAGTGAGAGGGTTGCTCTTACTCGGAGTATTTTGAAACTTAGGCAGTACGGATCGCAGCCAGTCCCCGAGTGGAGGATTCCTCCTCACTCGGAGTATTGTTTGAAACTTAGAGGCGAATCAGGTGTCGCGGCTAAGCCCCGAGTGAGAGGGTTGCTCTCACGGAGTATTTTTGAAAACTTAGGCGAGTACGGGATCGCAGCTAAGTCCCCGAGTGGGAGGATTGCTCCTCACTCGGAGTATGTTTGAAACTTAGGCGAATGGTTCGCGGCTAAGCCCGAGTGAGAGGTTGCTCTTCATCGGAGTATTTTTTGAAACTTAGGCGAATCGGGTTCAGCGGCTAAGCCGAGTGAGAGGGTTGCTCTTCATCTGGAGATGTTTTTGAAACTTAGGCGAGTAGGGTTCGCGCTAAGCCCCGAGTGAGGAGGTTGCTCTTCACTCGGAGTTTTTTGAAACTTAGAGCGATCGGGTATCGCGGCTAAAGCCCGAGTGAGAGAGTTGCTCTTCACTCGGAGTATTTTTGAAACTTAGGCGAGTCGGGTTCGCGGCTAAGCCCCCGAGTGAGAGGGTTGCTCTTCACTCGGAGTATTTTTGAAACTTAGGCGAATCGGGTTCGCGGCTAAGCCCCCCGAGTGAGAGGGTTGCTCTTCACTCGGAGTATTTTTGAAACTTAGGTGAGTACGGGATCACAGCTAAGCCCCCGAGGGGGAGTAGGGTCCGCTCCTTCACTCAAGAGTAAAATTTTTGAAACTTAGGCGAGTACGGGTTCGCCGCTAAGCCCCCGAGTGAGAGGGTTGCTCTTCACTCGGAGTATTTTTGAAACTTAGGCGAGTACGGGATCGCAGCTAAGTCCCCGAGTGGGAGGATTGCTCCTCACTCAGAGCATGTGTTTGAAACTTAGGCGAATCGGGTTCGTGGCTAAGCCCCCCGAGTGAGAGGGTTGCTCTTCACTCGGAGTATTTTTGAAACTTAGGCGAGTACGGGATCGCAGCTAAGTCTCCGAGTGGGAGGATTGCTCCTCACTCGGAGTATGTTTTTGAAACTTAGGCGAATCGGGTTCGTGGCTAAGCCCCCCGAGTGAGAGGGTTGCTCTTCACTCGGAGTATTTTTGAAACTTAGGCGAGTACGGGATCGCAGCTAAGTCCCCGAGTGGGAGGATTGCTCCTCACTCGGAGTATGTGTTTGAAACTTAGGCGAATCAGGTTCGCGGCTAAGCCCCCGAGTGAGAGGGTTGCTCTTCACTCGGAGTATTTTTGAAACTTAGGCGAGTACGGGATCGCACCTAAGTCCCCGAGTGGGAGGATTGCTCCTCACTTGGAGTATGTTTTTGAAACTTAGGCGAATCGGGTTCGCGGCTAAGCCCCCGAGTGAGAGGGTTGCTCTTCACTCGGAGTATTTTTTGAAACTTAGGCGAATCGGGTTCGTGGCTAAGCCACCCACTGGGGGATTTGAACACACCCGCTTATGTGAAAGCAATAATTAAGATACTGCAAAAATCATGTCTTTGATAAGCAAACTGAAGGATTCTTATTACAACTCGCTGATCCGAGTGTTTAGGTATAAAAGCGGCGGAGCAAATCCGCATTCCACGAGCGTGCCTCGTCTTCTTTCTTGGCTACATTGTAAAGGTGATACGCCCCGTTGTGGAGCACCTTGGTGATGATGAAGGGCCCTTCCCAGGCTGGAGCAAGCTTGTGAGGCCGTTTCTGGTGCACTCGAAGCACAAGGTCTCCTTCCTGAAATGCTCGGCCTCTGACATTCCGGGCATGGAATCGACACAGGTCTTGTTGATAAATGGTCGATTGGATCAGAGCCATCTCTCGTTCCTCCTCTAGGAGATCAACTGCGTCCTGGCGTGCCTGTTCTGCTTCATCCTCTGAGAAAAGTTCTACTCGGGGTGCATTGTGCAACAAATCACTCGGAAGCACAGCTTGTGCACCATATACCATGAAGAAAGGGGTTCGATCAGTCGACCGGTTGGGAGTCGTTCTCAATCCCCATAGGACAGATGGCAACTCAGTCACCCAAGCTCCAGCCGCGTGCTTGAGGTCACGCATCAATCGGGGTTTCAGCCCTTGCAGGATCAAGCCATTCGCTCTTTCCGCCTGTCCATTCGACTGCGGGTGCGCAACAGATGCGTAGTCGACCCAAGTGCCTTGGGAAGCGCAGAATGCCCGGAACTCATCAGAATCAAAGTTGGAGCCGTTATCTGTGATAATGCTGTGAGGGACCCCATATCGGAATATCAGCTCTCTGATGAAACTAATGGCAGTGCTTGAGTCAAGATTCTTGATAGGCTTGGCCTTGATCCATTTGGTGAACTTGTCGACTGCTATGAGCAAATGAGTGAAACGCTTCTGCCGGTCTTGAAATGCCCGACCAAGTCCAACCCCCAAACTGCAAATGGCCAGACGAGTGGAATAGTCTTCAAGGCAGATGCAGGCTTGTGAGACATGTTTGAGTAAAACTGGCAACCTTCGCACTTGTCGACTATATCTTTAGCCATCTCATTCGCCCGCGGCCAGTAAAACCCCGCTCGGTATGCTTTGGCCACGATGGTCCAAGAGGACGCGTGGTGACCACAAGTCCCCGAGTGAATCTCATTTAAGATCAGTCGACCTTCTTCTGGAGAAATGCAACGCTGAGCTACTCCGGTAACACCTTCTCCGTAGAGCTGTCCACTTATCAATGTGAATGCTTTGGATCTGCGGATGATCTGGCGGGCCTCATCTTCATCCTGTGGGAGCTCCTGCCTGAGCAGATATGCGATATAAGGCACCGTCTAGTCGGGAGTGATCACTAAAACCTCCATGATCAAGTCAACTACAGCTGGGACTTCAATCTCAGTCGGATTGGTTGAACTTATCGGTTGTGGGGGTTCCTCCGTAAAGGGGTCTTCTTGAACTGACGGGGTGTGAAGATGCTCCAAGAACACATTACTGGGAATGGGTTTCCGAGTGGAACCTATCTTCGCCAGATCATCGGCCGCTTGATTCTTGAGTCGGGGTATGTGGTGGAGCTCCAACCCTTCAAACTTCTTCTCTAACTTTCTTACTGCATTGCAGTAACCAGTCATGGCAGGGTTCCTGGTGTCCCACTCCTTCATTACTTGATTGACCACCAAATCTGAGTCGCTGTATACCATCAGGCGATGGACACCGAGTGAGATGGCCATACGCAACCCATATAGAAGTGCCTCATACTCAGCTTCATTATTTGAGGAGTCAAAGTGAATCTGAAGGACATAACTGAGCTTGTCACCTCTCGGGGATACCAAGACCACTCCAGCACCAGAACTGTTCAACATCTTGGACCAATCAAAAAACATAGTCCAATGTTCTGAGTGAACCTGAGTCGGTTGTTGCTGTTCAATCCACTCAGTGATGAAATCTGCTATTGCCTGAGACTTGATTGCTTTCTTTGCCTCGAACTTGATATCCAAAGGAAGGAGTTCAATCGCCCACTTAGCCACTCGACCGGTTGCATCCCGATTGTTCAAAATTTCTGATAATGGAGCGTCGCTGACGACTGAAACCGAGTTATCTGCGAAGTAATGTGCAACTTTCTTCGTGGTCAAGTAAATCCCGTAGACAAGCTTCTGGTAATGCTGATACCTTTGCTTGGACGAAGTCAAGACTTCAGAAATATAGTATACAGGGCATTGAACTTTGTGGGCTTTGCCTTCTTCTTCCCGCTCGACTGTAAGCACTGTGCTGACAACTTGTCCAGTGGCTGCGATATATAACAATAGAGGCTCTTTGCTGACTGGGGCAGCAAGCACCGGCTGGGTGGAAAGCAGGGCTTTGAGCTCTACAAACGCTGCTTCGGCTTCGGGAGTCCACTCGAACTTGTCAGACTTCTTCATCAGTCGGTAAAGAGGTAATGCCTTTTCACCGAGACGAGAGATGAATCGACTCAATGCAGCCAAACAACCAGTAAGCTTCTGAACGTCATGCACATGCACAGGGCGTTTCATTCGGAGAATTGTTCCAATCTTTTCTGGGTTTGCATCGATTCCTCGTTCGAAAACGAGAAAACCGAGTAATTTTCCGCCTGGGACTCCGAATGTGCACTTCGACGGATTGAGCTTGATATCATATCTTCTCAAGTTGGCAAATGTTTCAGCGAGGTCAGTCAGCAGGTCGGAACCTTTACGTGACTTGACCACGATATCATCCATGTATGCTTCCACATTCCGACTGATTTGAGTGAGCAGGCACTTCTGAATCATGCGCATGAACATGGCACCAGCATTCTTGAGGCCGAAGGGCATGGTGACATAACAAAAGCACCCGAATGGGGTGATGAAGGCCGTTTTTATCTCATCGGGTCCATACAGTCGGATCTGATGGTACCCGGAATATGCGTCCAAAAAGGACAAATGCTCACACCCCGCAGTTGAGTCGACAATCTGGTCTATGTGGAGGAGAGGGAAGTGATCTTTCGGGCAGGCCCGATTGATGTGCTTAAAATCGATACACATACGAAGTGAATCATCTTTCTTGGGTACCATGACAACATTGGCGAGCCACACGGAGTGGTATATCTCGCGGATAAACTCAGCTGCCAGAAGCCGAGCTACCTCTTTGCCAATCGCCTTCCTCTTCTCCATGGCGGACCGACGGAGATGTTCCTTGACAGGTTTTGCTTTTGAGTCGACGCGCAAACGGTGCTCAGCCAGTCCCCTGGGTACACCCGTCATATCGGATGGTTTCCATGCGAAGATGTCCCAGTTCTCACGGAGGAACTGGATGAACGCTTCTTCCTATTTGCTGTCGAGTGTTGTTGAGATGTGGGTCGGAGCAGCATTGGGATCAGTCAGGTGAATATGTACAGGATTTGTCTCTCCGGCCGACTGAAACGCGGATTCTGAAGCAGGCTTCTTGGTTCGCAACAAATCACTCGGATCTGCATTCTTCCGATATTCTTCCATCTCTACTGCTGCCATCTGTTCGTCGGCAATCTTTGAGCCCTTTTGGAGGCACTCTTCTGCTCTTTGCCGATTTCCTGTGACCGTGATCACGCCTCTGGGACCAGGCATCTTCAACTTGAGGTATACGTAACATGGTCGAGCCATGAAACGAGCATATGCGGGTCTGCCCAGAATAGCATGGTAGGCACTATGAAAATCCACCACCTCAAATGTCAACTTTTCCTTGCAGTAATTCTTTGAATCACCGAAAACCACATCAAGAGTGATCTGACCAAGTGAATCTGCTTTCTTTCCTGGGATGACTCCGTGGAATTGCATGTTGCTCTCACTGAGCTTGGACATCGGGATGCCCATCCCACGAAGGGTCTCAGCATACAGAATGTCAAGCCACTGCCACCATCCATCAGAACCTTGGTCAGTCGGGTGCCCCCAACGACCAGGTCAACCACCAACGCTTGCCGCCCAGGGGTAGCAATGTGCACTGGGTGATCAGACTGGTCGAATGTAATGGGAGTTTTTGACCACTTCAAATATGGCGTGGTTGCCGGAGCAACCATGTTCACTTCTCTATCGATAACTTTCAGTCGACTTTTGCTCTCGATGTCAGCAAAAATCACCAAAGTAGCATTGACATTGGGGTAACCGTCATCTTCCTCTTTGTCCTCTTCCTTATCAGATTCTTTCTCCTTCTCACTGGACTGACCCTCCCGAAAACTCTGAATCAGGAGCCGGCACTGTCGAGTGGTATGCTTGGGCAGAATCAAGTTACCCTCTTCATCCTTTTTAGTGTGTATGTGACACGGTAAATCAAGAACATCGTTTCCCGACTGATCTTTCACTTTTTTAGGGATCCACGGTCCTTTAGGCTTTCACTTGACCTTCCCTTGATTCAAAACTGCGGCCTCAGCAGGACCTGTAGGTTCAGCCTTGTGCTTGTGCTTCCGACTGGAATTTCCACCTCCGGTGTCTTGGGCGACCGGTTTGTTCTTGCCACTGCGGAGTTGGTCTTCCTCTTCGCCGTTAGCGTATCGAGTGGCTATTTCCATCATTCGGGCCAGGAAAATGTCTCCCGACCGACCGAATTTCAAATTAAGCTCTCTGTATCGAACGCCCTCTTTGAAGGCGCAGACTGCCTGGTGCTCTGACACATTTTCCATAGTATGATGAAGAGTAGCCCATCTCTGGATGAAGTCTCTCAAAGTTTTGTTCTGTTTCTGAACACAGTGCTGCAATTCAGTCAGCCCAACAGGTCGCTTGCAGGTGCCCTCGAATGTTTTGATAAACACTCGGGCTAATTCTTCCCAACTGAAAATACTTCCAGGGGCCAACTGATTCAACCAAGCTCTGGCTGAACCTTCAAGCATCAGGGGGAGGTGCTTCATGGCAAAATCATCGTTGCCTCCACCAATCTGAACCGCCACCCGGTAATCTTCTAGCCACGTGTCAGGCTTTGACTCACCGGTGAACTTACTCACGCCCGTCGCCAACCTGAAGTTGGGAGGGATCTCAGCAGCTCGGATGGCTCTACTGAAACATTCGGGCCCAGAAACATGTACTCTGCTTCCACTCGGATGGTTTCTGTCCTGTCCTTCTCTGTGTGCCTTGCCCCTGTCGACCAAGCTTTGTACGAGGAGTGATCTCGCATCGAATCCAGGCTCTCTTGGGTCGACTGGAGCTCTCCGCTCATCACCATACGGACGCCTGTCATCATACCGCCGGGGCGCGTACGATCCGCCCCTCGGAGGAGGCGTAGGCACTCGACGGTGGTCATCACAGGCATATCAATGATCATACTGTCCGTGGCCTCGATCCAGGTACTGATCCTGTCGGTGACCACGATCATCACGCCATGGAGGCGATCTTGGACTGTGTGCCGACTGAACTGTGTCTGCAGCCACAGATCTGCTGTGAATTCTATTGCGCGACTGAGAAACAGCCGAGTTTTGTTCACCCGCCGCTCGGAGCAGCGCTCGGATCTACAGCAAACCTCTACCAGCTTCTGACCGAGATGGCTGAATTGACTCTGCTATACGTGCTGCAGCTGCAAGATTTTGGACCTGAGTGCGATATACCTGAGTTTCAGGCGGGAACAATTGTCGGGGCCGTCGACTGGATTCGGGTTCTGCCGACGGGCATGTTCGTCGAGTGAATGTTGGAGATTCTCCAGACGTGCGTGTTCTGCCAAGGTAGCCAGGCATGCCGCTTCTAAGGCCCGAGCCTCAGAGGTTTCCCCAATGATGGGGGTATGGAGCGCCTCCACGTTGCGACGATGCAGCTCTTCTCTCTGCTCTGAAGTAAGGGCTTGGGGATGATATTCATCGCGACCATGCGACGGGCCACCGCCGCCGTCACCACTGCCACTGCGACGAAACCCAGGCGGGCTACGAGGTTAGTTGACCATGAAGACTTCCGCCGCAGGGTCACAACTCCTGCACTCAAAAAGAGTGTCCGTGGAACCAGTCGGCAGATCGAATAGTCCATAGAGAGATTCGTCGGGCTCGATTGCCGCGACTTGAGGGGTGGCCGACTGGCGAGCCACTGCATGCTTCACCCACCACTGCAGCCGCGATCGACCGGATCGCTTGCGGTGGCGTACAGCGGGGAGAGAGGATGACACGGGAGCCGACCGATATTGGGTCGACGGCTGCCGCAGGAGGACGCTGCAGGCACTCGCACGGAAATGCGCTGCCCCACAGACGGGACGGGCCTCGACGTCGAGGGGGGCTTCTTGGAGCCAGGCGGAGTCGTCGGCGACGAAAACGAGCGCGCCGAGACGGATCTCGTGGCCCAAAGCCAAACCACCGCCAGAAACCATGTTGATGGAGATCAGAAAAACTGCAACCTCACCGGAAGTCACTAAGACGCCGGCCCCACGGTGGGCGCTAACTGTCGTGGTACTAAGTGTGACAGTAAGAATAGGGGGTACGTAGGAGGAGGCAAGGTCCTAGCTACGGTGAGATTGCACATGCGAGTTTACGAGTTCAGGCCCCTCTCGGAGGAGGTAAAAGCCCTATGTCTCGATGCCCTGAGGCTGGTCGACTGGAATATGTGTGTGAGTTATAGGGGGTGTGAACCCTTGTGCCAGAGGAGGGGGGTGGCTTATATAGAGTGCGCCAGGCCCCTCCAGCCCTCGGTTACACAGGGTTCGATGTTAGTTAAGGCAGGGGCGTTACTGGTAACGCCTGCTATTAATGATCTTTACGACTATGGAGTGAATGCCTGACCGTTGCCATCCTAGGGTGACTGTAGGTCTTATGTACTCCGAGTGATTCTCCGTATGGTCGAGTGACTCTAACTTTGTCGAGTGGAATTGGGGTGTCCGAGTGGGATAGCTGGTCGAGTGGATTGCACTCCAAGGTGATCTCAGTCGGTATCCTCAGTTGTACTTTGAGTGTCCTTGACTCTTGAGCAGTGTCCTTGGGTAGGGCGTCTCGGTCATGCCTATGACCCTACCCTAGGTACATGTCATCGTCAGGGGGTAGATCGACAACGACGCTCTTTCTTTTAGGGTTTGGGTGGCCTCGATAATTGGTCGGGCGAGCGGACCGCCTCTCTCTCATGCATGTCCGACGTCCCCCCTCATGTCGAAGTTATCGGGGAGGGGGTAAATTTTAACTTAGTGAGTCTTTTAATTAACTCATTTTGAATATATGAACATTTTAACTTAGTAACTTAGTAACTTGGTAAATTTTAACTAATTTCTATGAACAAAAAATATTCTATGAACAAAAAAAATATCATATGAACATTTTCTATATATATACATCCATCCATCCATACATACACATACATATATACATGGACCAAAAAATGCTATTAACAAAAAAATATTCTATGAACGAAAAATTCATCATATGAACATGACTAAAAAATTCATCATATCAAAAAATACACTAAGCATCTACGTATACATGTACATATACATACAATACATAAACATGATTAATAATAAAAAAAGAAAATGGCCGGGGCGGCGCGGTGGCTCACAGCGGGGCTCGGGCGACGACGGGCAGGGGCGCGGGGTCGGGGGCGAGGACGGCGACGGCGACGACGGGGCAGGGGAGCGGCGACAGTGCGGGCGGGCCGGGGCAGGGGCGCTGGCTGATCGGGGGCGGGGCAAGGGCGCGGGCTCGAGGCAGGGGCGACGGCGACGACGGGGGCGGGCCGGGGCAGGGGCGCGGGCCACGGCGGCGGCGGCGGACGGCGGCGGGGCAGCCTGGCGGCGTCGATGTGCTCGGCGTAGTCGGGGGCGAGTGCGGATGAAGTGTGAAAATTTCCTAAGTGTGGGCTTATATACCCCACCCTTTGGTCCCAGTTTGTGGCACCAACCGGGACCAATTCCCCCCTTTCGTCCCGGTTCGTGCCACCAACCGGGACCAAAGGTGTATTTTCAGCAATGGCTCGAACCGGGACCAAAGGCACCCTTTCGTCCAGATTCGAGCCACCAACCGGGAACAATAGCCTGGCATAGCGGTGTGGTGGGAGTTTAGTTCCACCTCGCTAGTTGAGAGAGCGCTGCACCGGTTTATAAGGCGCGCTGCGGGTGAGCTATCGAGCTCCTCTCTAATGCAGGCAGTACTTGCCTACCCTTGTCACTGCCATGTTGGGCCTATTGGGCCCGCGGGCCTGCATCTTGGCCCATGTACAGATGGTTTTCTAGTCGTATGCCGGCCGTGGTGGCCCAGTAGGCGGCATTTTTTTTATTTTTTATGTCATTTTAGTTTCCTAGTAGGTGGGCATTTTTTTCTGTTATTTTAGTTTTCTATTAAAGATTTTATTTTAGTTCATTCTTTTTAACAAATAAATACTTTGATAATTTTAGTTAATATTATTTTGATTCTTTTAGTTCATTCTTTTTAGTTAATGTTATTTGATTCTTTTAGTTCATTCTTTTTAGTTAATGTTTTAGTTGATTCTTTTTAGTTCATTCTTTTATTTATGTTTAGTTGATTCTTTTTAGTTCATTTTCTTTTAGTAATAATTTAGTTGATTCTTTTATAGTTCATTCTTTTTAACAAATAAATACTTTCATAATTTTAGTTAATATTATTTTGATTCTTTTTAGTTCATCTTTTTAGTTAATGTTTTAGTTGATTCTTTAGTTGATTCTTTTTGCTATTGAAGAATACTATTTTGAATCTTTTTAGTTGATTTTTTTGCTATTGAAGAATATTATATTTAATTGATTCTTTTATAGTTCATTCTTATTGCTATTAGAGTTTTATAAAGCTTTTAGTTAATTCTTATGCAATTAAAGTTTTATAAAATTGGCATGGTATCATCATTTCACCACCATAGCATGTGCTAAAAAGTTGAGAGGGTTACGGCAAAAGCTGGATGCACTTCGTGTACAAAATGGACAATCTCTTTCGAATATCAGGGTTTCGGACGAAAACTCATCTGTTACAAAGGGATTTCATTTTTTGAACTTATTTTAACTCCAGACTTTTTTGTGTTCAAAATGCACCACTCAAAGCCGCATCATCAATTTTCAACCCTTTCTGACTTCATTTGGTATTTTTCATGCACATTTACTGATTTTTTTAGCTAAATGACCCTGAAATTGAAAAGCACTACAAATGAACTCTGAAAAGGTTGAAAGTTGGCATGGTATCATCATTTCACCCACATAGCATGTGCTAAAAAGTAGAGAGGGTTACGGCAAAAACTGGATGCACTTCGTGTACAAAATGGACAATCTCTTTCGAAGTATCAGGGTTTCGGACGAAAACTCATCTGTTACAAAAGGCATTTCATTTCTTGACATGTAACTGTAGTGATATTCTAGATAAAAGCCATCATCAGAATAGTTGTGGAGAGAAAGTCTTCACTTTTTCTTCGCGTGTGTCCCTTGCTTATTGCGCCGTAACCATGGATAATCTTCATCGTTTAACACGGTGCTTGGGTCAGCCTTGACTTTGAAGGGAGGAATTTCATGAAACTATTCATAATCTTCAGACATGTCTGTCTTGCCCTCCACACCCACGATGTCTCTTTTCCCTGAAAGAACTATGTGGCGCTTTCGCTCATCGTATGATGTATTCGCTTCCTTATCTTTTCTTTTTCTCTGTTTGGTAGACATGTCCTTCACATAGAAAACCTGCGCCACATCATTGGTTAGGACGAATGGTTCGTCTGTGTATCGAAGATTGTTCAGATCCATTGTTGTCATTCCGTACTGCGGGTCTACCTGTACCCCGCTGAAGGAAATATGCCCTAGAGGCAATAATAAAGTTGTTATTTATATTTCCTTATATCATGATAAATGTTTATTATTCATGCTAGAATTGTATTAACCGGAAACTTGATACATGTGTGGATACATAGACAAAACACTGAGTCCCTAGTAAAGCCTCTACTAGACTAGATCGTTAATCAAAGATGGTTAAGTTTCCTAACCATAGACATGTGTTGTCATTTGATAAACAGGATCACATCATTAGGAGAATGATGAGATGGACATGACCCATCCGTTAGCTTAGCATATTGATCGTTCAGTTTTATTGCTATAGCTTTCTTCATGTCATATACATATTCCTTTGACTATGAGATTATGCAACTCCCGGATACCGGAGGAATACATTGTGTGCTATCAAACGTCACAACGTAACTGGGTGATTATAAAGATGCTCTACAGGTATCTCTGAAGGTGTTTGTTGGGTTGCATAGATCGAGATTAGGATTTGTCACTCCGAGTATCGGAGAGGTATCTCAAGGCCCTCTCGGTAATGCACATCATAAGAAGCCTTGCAAGCAATGTGACTAATAAGTTAGTTGCGGGATGATGTATTACGGAACGAGTAAAGAGACTTGCCGGTAATGAGATTGAACTAGGTATGAAGATACCGACGATCGAATCTCAGGCAAGTAACATACCGATGACAAAGGGAATAACGTATGTTGTCATTACGGTACGACCGATAAAGATCTTCGTAGAAAATGTGGGAACCAATATAAGCATCCAGGTTCCGCTGTAGGTTATTGACCGGAGAGGTGTCTCGGTCATGTCTACATAGTTCTCGAACCCGTAGGGTCCGCACGCTTAACGTTCGATGACGATTTTATATTATATGAGTTATGTGATTTGGTGACCGAATTATGTTCGGAGTCCCAGATGAGATCACGGACATGACGAGGAGTCTCGAAATTGTCGAGAGGTAAAGATTCATATATAGGACGATGATATTCGGACACCGGAAGTGTTCCGGGGGTACCGGGTACATATCGGGTCACCGGAAGGGGTTCCGGGCACCCCCCGGCAAAGATATGGGCCTAATGGGCCAAGAGTGGAAACACAGCAGCCAGCAGGGGCTGCTGTGCCCCCCACATGGGCCGCACCTGAGGGAAAGGAAAGGGGGGAAAGAGAAGGAAGGGGAGGGATTCGGCCTCCCCCTTCCTTCCCTCCTCCCTCATCTTTCCTTCCCCCTCCGGTAGATATGGAAGGGGGGGAGGCCGACTTGGAGGAGGCGCCCAATTAGGATCCCTCCTACTTGGGGCGCCCCTTACTGCTCCCCTCCCTCTCCCACCTATATATATGTGGGGGGGGGGCACCACTAGAACACACAACATTGATTCCTAGCCATGTGCGGCGCCCCCTCCACAGTTTACGCCTCCGGTCATATCTTCGTAGTGCTTAGGCGAAGCCCTACGCGGATCACTTCACCATCACCGTCACCACGCCGTAGTGCTGACGGAACTCTCCCTCGACACTTTGCTGGATCAAGAGTTCGAGGGACGTCATCGAGTTGAACGTGTGCAGAACTCGGAGGTGCCGTACGTTCGGTCCTTGATCGGTCGGAACGAGAAGAAGTTCGACTACATCAACCGCGTTGTCAAATGCTTCCGCTTCTGGTCTACGAGGGTACGTGGACACACTTTCTCCCTCTGGTTGCTATGCATCTCCTAGATAGATCTTGTGTGAGCGTAGGAATTTTTTTGAAATTGCATGCTACGTTTCCCAACAGTGGCATCCGAGCCAGGTCTATGCGTAGATGATATGCACGAGTAGAACACAAAGAGTTGTGGGCGGTGGTAGTCATACTGCTTACCACCAACGTCTTATTTTGATTCGGCGGTATTGTTGGATGAAGCGGCCCGGACCAACCTTACATGACCACGTTCATGAGACCGGTTCCACCGACAGACATGCAACTAGTTTTGCATAAAGGTGGCTGGCGGGTGTCTGTTTCTCCAACTTTAGTTGAATCAAATTTGACTACGGCCGGTCCTTGTTGAAGGTTAAAATACCAAACTTGACGAAACACCATTGTGGTTTTGATGCGTAGGTAAGAACGGTTCTTGCTAGAAGCCCGTAGCAGCCACGTAAAACTTGCAACAACAAAGTAGAGGACGTCTAACTTGTTTTTGCAAGGCATGTTGTGATGTGATATGGTCAAGACATGATGTAATATACGTTGTTGTATGAGATGATCATGTTTTTGTAAAAGTTATCGGCAACTGCCAGGAGCCTTATGGTTGTCGCTTTATTGTATGAAATGCAAATGCCATGTAATTGCGTTACCTTATCACTATGAATTAGCGATAGTTGTAGAAGCAATAGTTGGCGAGACGACCACGACGCTACGATGGAGATCAAGGTGTCAAGCTGGTGACGATGGAGATCATGACGGTGCTTTGGAGATGGAGATCAAAGGCACAAGATGATGATGGCCATATCATGTCATATATTTTGATTGCATGTGATGTTTATCTTGTTTGCATCTTATTTTGCTTAGTACGTCGGTAGCATTATAAGATGATCCCTTACTAAAATTTCAAGGTATAAGTGTTCTTCTTGAGTATGCACCGTTGCGACAGTTCGTCGTGCTGAGACACCAGATGATGATCGGGTGTGATAGGCTCTATGTTCACATACAACGGGTGCAAGACAGTTTTGCACATGCGGAATACTCGGGTTAAACTTGACGAGCCTAGCATGTACAGACATGGCCTCGGAACACTGGAGATCGAAAGGTCGAACGTGAATCATATAGTAGATATGATCAACATAGAGATGTTCACCATTGAAAACTACTCCATCTCACGTGATGATCGGACATGGTTTAGTTGATTTGGATCACGTGATCATTTAGATGACTCAAGGGATGTCTATCTAAGTGGAAGTTCTTAAGTAATATGACTAATTGAACTTAATTTATCATGAACTTAGTCCTAATAGTTTTTGCATATCTATGTTGTAGATCAATGGCCCGTGCTACCGTTCCCTTGAATTTTAATGCGTTCCTAGAGAAAGCTAAGTTGAAAGATGATGGTAGCAACTACACGGACTGGGTCCGTAACTTGAGGATTATCCTCATTGCTGCACAGAAGAATTATGCCCTTGATGCACCGCTAGGTGAAAGGCCTGCTGCAGGAGCAGATGTTGATGTTATGAATGTCTGGCAAGCTCGATCTGATGACTACTCGATAGTTCAGTGTGCCATGATTTACGGCTTAGAATCGAGACTTCAAAGACGTTTTGAACGTCATGGACCATATGAGATGTTCCAGGAATTGAAGTTAATATTTCAAGCAAATGCCCGAGTTGAGAGATATGAAGTCTCCAACAAGTTCTATAGCTGCAAGATGGAGGAGAATAGCTCTGTCAGTGAACACATACTCAAAATGTCTGGGTATCATAATCACTTGACTCAGCTGGGAGTTAATCTTCCAGATGATAGTGTTATTGACAGAGTTCTCCAATCACTGCCACCAAGCTATAAATGCTTCATGATGAACTATAATATGCAAGGGATGGAGAAAACAATTCCCGAGCTCTTCGCGATGCTCAAAGCTGCAGAGGTAGAAATCAAGAAGGAGCATCAAGTGTTGATGGTTAACAAGACCACTAGTTTCAAGAAAAAGGGCAAAGGAAAGAAAGGGAACTTCAAGAAGAATGGCAAGCAAGTTGCCACTCCCGGGAAGAAGCCCAAGTCTAGACCTAAGCCTGAAACTGAGTGCTTCTACTGCAAAGGGACTGGTCACTGGAAGCGGAACTGCCCCAAGTATTTGGCGGATAAGAAGGATGGCAAAGTGAACAAAGGTATATTTGATATACATGTTATTGATGTGTACCTTACTAATGCTCGTAGTAGTGACTGGGTATTTGATACCGGTTCGGTTGCTCATATTTGTAACTCGAAACAGGGGCTATGGATTAAACGAAGATTGGCTAAGGACGAGGTGATGATGCGCATCGGGAATGGTTCCAAGGTCGATGTGATCGCCGTCGGCACGCTACCTCTACATCTACCTTCGGGATTAGTTTTAGACCTGAATAATTGTTATTTGGTGCCAGCGTTGAGCATGAACATTATATCTGGATCTTGTTTAATGCGAGACGGTTATTCATTTAAATCAGAGAATAATGGTTGTTCTATTTATATGAGTAATATCTTTTATGGTCATGCACCCTTGAAGAGTGGTCTATTTTTGTTGAATCTCGATCGTGGTGATACACATATTCATAATATTGATGCCAAAAGATGCAAAGTTGATAATGATAGTGCAACATATTTGTGGCACTGCCATTTAGGTCATATTGGTGTAAAACGCATGAAGAAACTCCATGCAGATGGGCTTTTGGAATCACTTGATTATGAATCATTTGATACTTGCAAACCATGCCTCATGGGCAAGATGACTAAAACTCCTTTCTCCAGAACAATGGAGCGAGCCAATGACTTATTGGAAATAATACATATCGATGTATGCGGTCCAATGAGTGTTGAGGCTCGCGGCGGGTATCGTTATTTTCTGACCTTCACAGACGATTTGAGTAGATATGGGTATATCTACTTGATGAAACACAAGTCTGAAACATTTGAAAAGTTCAAAGAATTTCAGAGTAAAGTGGAGAATCATCGTAACAAGAAAATAAAGTTTCTACGATCTGATCGCGGAGGCGAATATTTGAGTTACGAGTTTGGGCTTCATTTAAAACAATGTGGAATAGTTTCACAACTCACGCCACCTGGAACACCACAGCGTAATGGTGTGTTCGAACGTCGTAACCGTACTTTATTAGATATGGTGCGATCTATGATGTCTCTTACCGATTTACCACTATCGTTTTGGGGTTATGCATTAGAGACAACTGCATTCACGTTAAATAGGGCACCATCTAAATCCGTTGAGATGACACCGTATGAACTGTGGTTTGGCAAGAAACCTAAGCTGTCATTTCTTAAAGTTTGGGGTTGCGATGCTTATGTGAAAAAACTTCAGCCTGATAAGCTCGAACCCAAATCGGAGAAGTGCGTCTTCATAGGATACCCAAAAGAAACTGTTGGGTACACCTTCTATCACAGATCCGAAGGCAAGATCTTTGTTGCTAAGAATGGATCCTTTCTAGAGAAGGAGTTTCTCTCGAAAGAAGTGAGTGGGAGGAAAGTAGAACTTGATGAGGTAATTGTACCTTCTCTCAATTTGGAAAGTAGCTCATCAGAGAAATCTGTTCCCGTGATGCCTACACCAACTAGAGAGGAAGCTAATGATGATGATCATGAAGCTTCAGATCAAGTTACTACCGAACCTCGTAGGTCAACCACAGCACGTTCCGCACCAGAGTGGTACGGTAATCCTGTTCTGGAAGTCATGTTACTAGACCATGACGAACCTACGAACTATGAAGAAGCGATGATGAGCCCAGATTCCGATAAATGGCTTGAGGCCATGAAATCTGAGATAGGATCCATGTATGAGAACAAAGTATGGATTTTGGTTGACTTGCCCGATGATCGGCGAGCCATAGAAAATAAATGGATCTTCAAGAAGAAGACTAACGCTGATGGTAATGTTACTGTCTACAAAGCTTGACTTGTCGCGAAAGGTTTTCGACAAGTTCAAGGAGTTGACTACGATGAGACTTTCTCACCTGTAGCGATGCTTAAGTCTGTCCGAATCATGTTAGCAATTGCCACATTTTATGATTATGAAATCTGGCAAATGGACGTCAAAACTGCATTCCTTAATGGATTTCTTAAAGAAGAGTTGTATATGATGCAACCAGAAGGTTTTGTCCATCCTAAAGGTGCTAACAAAGTGTGCAAGCTCCAGCGATCCATTTATGGACTGATGCAAGCATCTCGGAGTTGGAATATACGCTTTGATGAGGTGATGAAAGCATATGGTTTTATACAGACTTTTGGAGAAGCCTGTATTTACAAGAAAGTGAATGGGAGCTCTGTAGCATTTCTAATATTATATGTGGATGACATATTGTTGGTTGGAAATGACATAGAATTTCTGGATAGCATAAAAGGATACTTGAATAAAAGTTTTTCAATGAAAGATCTCGGTGAAGCTGCTTATATATTGGGCATCAAGATCTATAGAGATAGATCAAGACGCTTAATTGGACTTTCACAAAGCACATACCTTGATAAAGTTTTGAAGAAGTTCAAAATGGATCAATCAAAGAAAGGGTTCTTGCCTGTGTTACAAGGTGTGAAGTTGAGTCAGACTCAATGCCCGACCACTGCAGAAGATAGAGAGATAATGAAAGTCATTCCCTATGCCTCAGCCATAGGTTCTATCATGTATGCTATGCTGTGTACCAGACCTGATGTGTGCCTTGCTATAAGTCTAGCAGGGAGGTACCAAAGTAATCCAGGAGTGGATCACTGGACAGCGGTCAAGAACATCCTGAAGTAGCTGAAAAGGACTAAGGATATGTTTCTCGTTTATGGAGGTGACAAACAGCTTGTCGTAAATGGTTACGTCGATGCTAGCTTTGACACTGATCCGGATGACTCTAAGTCACAAACCGGATACGTATTTATATTGAATGGTGGAGCTGTTAGTTGGTGCAGTTCCAAGCAAAGCATCATGGCGGGATCTACATGTGAAGCGGAGTACATAGCTGCTTCGGAAGCAGCAAATGAAGGAGTCTGGATGAAGGAGTTCATATCCGATCTAGGTGTAATACCTAGTGCATCGGGTCCAATGAAAATCTTTTGTGACAATACTGGAGCAATTGCCTTGGCGAAGGAATCCAGATTTCACAAAAGAACCAAACACATCAAGAGACGCTTCAACTCCATCCGTGATCAAGTCAAGGAGGGATAGAGATTTGCAAAATACATATGGATCTGAATGTGGCAGAACCGTTGAATAAGCCTCTTCCACGAGCAAAACATGATCAGCACCAAGACACCATGGGTGTTAGAATCACTATAATGTAATCTAGATTATTGACTCTAGTGCAAGTGGGAGACTGAAGGAAATATGCCCTAGAGGCAACAATAAAGTTGTTATTTATATTTCCTTATATCATGATAAATGTTTATTATTCATGCTAGAATTGTATTAACCGGAAACTTGATACATGTGTGGATACATAGACAAAACACTGAGTCCCTAGTAAAGCCTCTACTAGACTAGCTCGTTAATCAAAGATGGTTAAGTTTCCTAACCATAGACATGTGTTGTCATTTGATAAATGGGATCACATCATTAGGAGAATGATGAGATGGACATGACCCATCCGTTAGCTTAGCATATTGATCGTTCAGTTTTATTGCTATAGCTTTCTTCATGTCATATACATATTCCTTTGACTATGAGATTATGCAACTCCCGGATACCGAGGAATACCTTGTGTGCTATCAAACGTCACAACGTAACTGGGTGATTATAAAGATGCTCTACAGGTATCTCCGAAGGTGTTTGTTGGGTTGGCATAGATCGAGATTAGGATTTGTCACTCTGAGTATCGGAGAGGTATCTCTGGGCCCTCTCGGTAATGCACATCATAAGAAGCCTTGCAAGCAATGTGACTAATAAGTTAGTTGCGGGATGATGTATTACGGAACGAGTAAAGAGACTTGCTGGTAACGAGATTGAACTAGGTATGAAGATACCGACGATCGAATCTCGAGTAAGTAACATACCGATGACAAAGGGAATAACGTATGTTGTCATTACGGTACGACCGATAAAGATCTTCATAGAAAATGTGGGAACCAATATGAGCATCCAGGTTCCGCTGTTGGTTATTGACCGGAGAGGTGTCTCGGTCATGTCTACATAGTTCTTGAACCCGTAGGGTCCGCCCGCTTAACGTTCGATGACGATTTTATATTATATGAGTTATGTGATTTGGTGACCGAATTATGTTCGGAGTCCCGGATGAGATCACGGACATGAAGAGGAGTCTTGAAATGGTCGAGAGGTAAAGATTCATATATAGGACGATGATATTCGGACACCGGAAGTGTTTCGGGGGTACCGGGTACATATCGGGTCACCGGAAGGGGTTCCGGGCACCCCCCCGGCAAAGATATGGGCCTAATGGGCCAAGAGGGGAAACGCAGCAGCCAGCAGGGGCTGCTGCGCCCCCCACATGGGCCGCACCTGAGGGAAAGGAAAGGGGGGGAAAGAGAAGGAAGGGGAGGGATTCGGCCTCCCCCTTCCTTCCCTCCTCCCTCAACTTTCCTTCCCCCTCCGGTAGATATGGAAGGGGGGGAGGCCGACTTGGAGGAGGCGCCCAAGTAGGATCCCTCCTACTTGGGGCGCCCCTTGCTGCTCCCCTCCCTCTCCCACCTATATATATGTGGGGGGGCACCGCTAGAACACACAACATTGATTCCTAGCCGTGTGCGGCGCCCCCTCCACAGTTTACGCCTCCGGTCATATCTTCGTAGTGCTTAGGCTAAGCCCTGCGCGGATCACTTCACCATCACCGTCACCATGCCGTCGTGCTGACAGAACTCTCCCTCGACACTTTGCTGGATCAAGAGTTCGAGGGACGTCATCAAGCTGAACGTGTGCAGAACTCGGAGGTGCCGGACGTTCAGTGCTTGATCGGTTGGAATGAGAAGAAGTTCGACTACATCAACTGCGTTGTCAAACGCTTCCGCTTTCGATCTACGAGGGTACGTGGACACACTCTCTCCCTCTCGTTGCTATGCATCTCCTAGATAGATCTTGCGTGAGCGTAGGAATTTTTTTGAAATTGCATGCTACGTTTCCCAACATTGGCATCCGAGCCAGGTCTAAGCGTAGTTGATATGCACGAGTAGAACACAAAGAGTTGTGGGCGGTGGTAGTCATACTGCTTACTACCAACATCTTATTTTGATTCAGCGGTATTGTTGGATGAAGCGGCCCGGACCAACCTTACATGACCACGTTCATGAGACTGGTTCCACCGACAGACATGCAATTAGTTTTGCATAAAGGTGGCTGGCGGGTGTCTTTTTCTCCAACTTTAGTTGAATCGAATTTGACTACGGCCGGTCCTTATTGAAGGTTAAAACAGCAAACTTAACGAAACACCGTTGTGGTTTTGATTCGTAGGTAAGAACGGTTCTTGCTAGAAGCCCGTAGCAGCCACGTAAAACTTGCAACAACAAAGTAGAGGACGTCTAACTTGTTTTTGCAGGGCATGTTGTGATGTGATATGGTCAAGACATGATGTGATATACGTTGTTGTATGAGATGATCATGTTTTTGTAAAAGTTATCGGCAACTGGCAGGAGCCTTATGGTTGTTGCTTTATTGTATGAAATGCAAACGCCATGTAATAGCTTTACTTTATCACTATGCGTTAGCGATAGTTGTAGAAGCAATAGTTGGCGAGACGACCACGACGCTACGATGGAGATCGAGGTGTCAAGCCGGTGACGATGGAGATCATGACGGTGCTTTGGAGATGGAGATCAAAGGCACAAGATGATGATGGCCATATCATGTCACATATTTTGATTGCATGTGATGTTTATCTTGTTTGCATCTTATTTTGCTTAGTATGGCGGCAGCATTATAAGATGATCCCTTACTAAAATTTCAAGGTATAAGTGTTCTCCCTGAGTATGCACCATTGCGACAGTTCGTCGTGCTGAGACACCACGTGATGATCGGGTGTGGTAGGCTCTACGTTCACATACAACGGGTGCAAGACAGTTTTGCACATGCGGAATACTCGGGTTAAACTTGACGAGCCTAGCATGTACAAACATGGCCTCGGAACACTGGAGACCGAAAGGTCGAACGTGAATCATATAGTAGATATGATCAACATTGAGATGTTCACCATTGAAAACTACTCCATCTCACGTGATGATCAGATATGGTTTAGTTGATTTGGATCACGTGATCATTTAGATGACTCAAGGGATGTCTATCTAAGTGGGAGTTCTTAAGTAATATGACTAATTGAACTTAATTTATCATGAACTTAGTCCTAATAGTTTTTGCATATCTATGTTGTAGATCAATGGCCCGTGCTACCGTTCCCTTGAATTTTAATGCGTTCCTAGAGAAAGCTAAGTTGAAAGATGATGGTAGCAACTACACGGACTGGGTCCGTAACTCGAGGATTATCCTCATTGCTGCACAGAAGAATTATGTCCTTGATACACCGCTAGGTGGAAGGCCTGCTGCAGGAGCAGATGCTGATGTTATGAACGTCTGGCAAGCTCGATCTGATGACTACTTGATCTAATGGGCCAAGAGGGGAAACGCAGCAGCCAGCAGGGGCTGCTGCGCCCCCCATATGGGCCGCACCTGAGGGAAAGGAAAGGGGGGGTGGAAAGAGAAGGAAGGGGAGGGATTCGGCCTCCCCCTTCCTTCCCTCCTCCCTCCTCTTTCCTTCCCCCTCCGGTAGATATGGAAGGGGGGAGGCTGACTTGGAGGAGGCGCCCAAATAGGATCCCTCCTACTTGGGGTGCCCCTTGCTGCTCCCCTCCATCTCCCACCTAGATATATGTGGGGGGGAGGGCACCGCTAGAACACACAACATTGATTCCTAGCCGTGTGCGGCGCCCCCCTCCACAGTTTACGCCTCCGGTCATATCTTCGTAATGCTTAGGCGAAGCCCTGCGTGGATCACTTCACCATCACCGTCACCACGCCATCATGCTGACGGAACTTTCCCTCGACACTTTGCTAGATCAACAGTTCGAGGGACGTCATCGAGCTGAACGTGTGCAGAACTCGGAGGTGCCGTACGTTCGGTGCTTGATCGGTCGGAACGAGAAGAAGTTCGACTACATCAACCGCGTTATCAAACGCTTCCGCTTTCGGTCTACGAGGGTACGTGGACACACTCTCCCCCTCTCGTTGCTATGCATCTCCTAGATAGATCTTGCGTGAGCGTAGGATTTTTTTTGAAATTGCATGCTACGTTTCCCAACACCCGCCTCCTGACAGATTGACCCATTTGCACCGAAACAAAGGGACCTTAAAATCATGTCCATAGTCAAGTTCCCATATGTCCACTATCTAACCATAATATGTGTCCTTTCCCCTCTTGGTTGCTGCATCAAAGCGGACACCACTGTTTTGGTTGGTGCTCTTTTGATCTTGGGCGATCGTGTAAAATGTATTCCCATTTATCTCGTACCCTTTGTAAGTCAATACAGTCGAAGATGGTCCTCTGGCCAACGAGTACAACTCATCTGCAACAGTGTTGTCACCCGTGAGACGTGTTTGCAACCAACTATCAAAAGTCCAGATGTGTTCACATGTAATACAGTCGTCACACTGCTCCATGTGTTTGGAGCACATAATATTCTTGTGTTCATTGGCATACGGGGTCACCAAGGTAGAATTATGTAGAACTGTGTAATGTGCTTGAGACCAAGAATGCCCGTCCCTACATATTATTGAGTCCACTCCTAGCGTGCCTTTTCCAGTCAGTCTCCCCTCATACCGTGATTGAGGGAGACCAATCGGCTTAAGGTCAGGAATGAAGTCAACACAAAACCCAATGACCTCCTCTGTTTGATGGCCCATGGAGATGCTTCCTTCTGGCCTAGCACGGTTACGAACATATTTCTTTAAGACTCCCATGAACCTCTCAAAGGGGAACATATTGTGTAGAAATACAGGGCCCAGAATGGCAATCTCGTCGACTAGATGAACTAGGACGTGTGTCATGATATTGAAGAAGGATGATGGGAACACCAGCTCGAAACTGACAAGACATTGCACCAAATCACTCCTTAACCTTGGTAGGATTTCTGGATCGATTACCTTCCGAGAGATTGCATTGAGGAATGCACATAGCTTCACAATGGCTAATCGAACGTTTTCCGGTAGAAGCCCCCTCAATGCAACCGGAAGCAATTGCGTCACAATCACGTGGCAGTCATGAGACTTTAGGTTCTGGAACTTTTTCTCTGCCATATTTATTATTCCCTTTATATTTGATGTGAAGCCAGAAGGGACCTTCATACTGAGCAGGCATTCAAAGAAGATTTTCTTCTCTTCTTTGGTAAGAGCGTAGCTGGCAGGACCTTCATACTGCTTTGGATGCATGCCGTCTTTTTCGTGTACACGTTGCTGGTCCTCCCGTGCCTCCGGTGTATCTTTTGTCTTCCCATACACGCCCAAGAAGCCTAGCAGGTTCACGCAAAGATTCTTCGTCACGTGCATCACGTTGATTGCAGAGCGGACCTCTAGGTCTTTCCAATAGTGTAGGTCTCAAAATATAGATTTCTTCTTCCACATGGGTGCGCGTCCCTCAGCGTCATTCGGAACAGATAGTCCGCCAGGACCCTTTCCAAAGATTACTTGTAAATCATTGACCATATCAAGTATGTGATCACCAGTACGGAGGGCGGGCTTCTTCCGGTGATCTACCTCACCTTTGAAATGTTTGCCTTTCTTTTGACATTGATGGTTGGTCGGAAGAAATCGACGATGTCCCAGGTACACATTCTTCTTGCATTTGTCCAAATATATACTTTCGGTGTCATCTAAAAAGTGCGTGCATGCATGGTATCCCTTGTTTGTCTGTCCTGAAAGGTTACAAGAGAGCAGGCCAATCATTGATGGTTACAAACAGCAACGCATGTAGGTCAAATTCCTCCTGGTCGTGCTCATCCCACACACGTACACCTTTTCCATTCCACAGCTGTAAAAGTTCTTCAACTAATGTCCTTAGGTACACATGAATGTCGTTGCCGGGTTGCTTAGGGCCTTGGATGAGCACTGGCATCATAATGAACTTCCGCTTCATGCACAACCAAGGAGGAAGGTTATAGATACATAGAGTCACAGGCCAGGTGCTATGATTGCTGCTCTGCTCCCTAAAAGGATTAATGCCATCCGCGCTTAAACCAAACCATACATTCCTTGCGTCACCTGCAAAGTACCCCCACGTTCTCTCGATTTTCTCCACTACGACCTGTCAGCGGGTGCTCTCAACTTCCTGTCTTTCTTACGGTCCTCTTCGTGCCATCGCATCAACTTGGCATGCTCTTTGTTTCTGAACAGACGTTTCAACCGTGGTATAATAGGAGCATACCACATCACCTTGGCAGGAACCCTCTTCCTGGGGCACTCGCCCTCAACATCACCAGGGTCATCTCGTCTGATCTTATACCGCAATGCACCGCATACCGGGCATGCGTTCAAATCCTCGTACGCACCACGGTAGAGGATGCCGTCATTAGGGAATGCATGTATCTTTTGCACCTCCAATCCTAGAGGGCATAGAACCTTCTTTGCTTCGTACGTACTGTCGGGCAATTCATTATCCTTTGGAAACTTTTTCTTCAATATTTTTAGTAGCTTCCCAAATCCGTTGCCAGATACACCATTGTATGCCTTCCATTGCAGCAATTCCAGTGTGGTACCGAGCTTTGTGTTGTCATCTTCGCAATTTGGGTACAACCCTTTTTTGTGATCCTCTAACATGCGATCGAACTTCAACTTCTCCCTTTCACTTTGGCATTGTCTCTTTGCATCAACAATGACCCGGCGAAGATCATCATCGGGCACATCGTCTGGTTCCTCTTGATCTTCAGCTTCCCCTATTGCAGCATCGCCGTATTCAGGGGGTGAATAGTTGTCATCATCCTCTTCTTCTTCGTTGTCTTCCATCATAACCCCTCTTTCTCCGTGCTTGGTCCAAACATTATAGTGTGGCATGAAACCCTTCTCAAGCAGGTGGGACGTGCAGGGTTTTCGAGTCAGAGTAATCCTTCGTATTCCCATAGACAGGGCATGGACAACACATAAAACCATTCTGCTTGTTTGCCTCAGCCACTTCGAGAAAATTATGCAGGCCCTTAATGTACTCGAGGTGCGTCGGTCACCGTACATCCATTGTCGGTTCATCTGCGTGCATTATATATAATTAAGTGTGTCAAAAACCATTACAGAACATCATGAATAGAGAAGTGACCAAATTAATAGAAGTTCATCATCACATTAAAACCAAAGTATAGTAGTGATCAAATATTATTACTGAAAAAATAAATGCATAAAGTTCATACATAGTTCTCATTGAACAACATATAGCTCTCTAGAGCATCTAGTTAAAACATACATTGAAACTATGTAAAATATTTCAATGCAACAACAAATGCGATCATAATCGCAACTAAGGTAACAATTGATCCAAGAGCATAATGATACCAAGCCTCAGTATCAATGTCATATTTTTTAATCTTTCTAATCTTCAAGCGCATTTCATCCATCTTGATCTTGTGATCATCGACGACATCCGCAACATGCAACTCCAATTCCATCTTCTGCTCCTCAATTCTTTTCACTTTTTTCTTCAAGTAATTATTTTCTTTTTCAACTAAATTTAACCTCTCGACAAGAGGGTCGGTTGGAATTTCCGGTTCACATACCTCCTAGATAAAAACATCTATGTCACGTTGGTCGGCATAATTGTCATAAACACTAAATGAAACAAATAGTTATAAAAGATAATATATCACATCCGAATCATAGACAGGACGAGGGCCGACGGGGGCGGATACCAAAACCAAGGCACTATATAATAACAAACAATAATAAAAGTAAGAAAATTATACAAGTATCTATCTAAATCATACAAGTAAGAATTTTTTTCTTTTAAAAAGAAGATAAGAACAAGAGGCTCACCACGGTGGTGCCGGCGATGAGATTGGCGCGGGCGATCGACGGCGGTGAGGACGGGGACGGGACAGGACGGACCGCCAAACCTAGACAAATCTTGAGGAAAATGAAGCTTGGAGGTCAAGTTTGGAGAGGAGAAAGCTTAAGTGTGCATAGGAGGTGAGAGCTAGAGTAACACATACCTGCACACGCCGGCCGGCCAAAAAACAGATGAGTGAGCGGGCAGGGGCGGGGGTATATATAGGCTTATCTTTAGTCCCGGTTGGTGGCTAGAACCGGGACAGAAGATTGACCATTGGTCCCGGTTCCAGCCACAAACCGGGACTAAAGGTGCTGAGCCAGGAGCGAGGCCTATTGGTCCCGGTTCGTGTCTGGAATCAGGACCAAAGGTGTCAGACGAACCGGGACCAATGGCCCCCGAGGCCCGGCCGGCGCCCTGGCCTCACGAACCGGGATTGATGCATCCTTTGGTCCCGGTTCGTAAGTGAACCGGAATTAATGCCCTTATCCTGGCCTCAGCCAAAGCCTTGTTTTCTACTAGTGTAGGTATTAATTATACCTCCAGAGCCGGACTACCACCGCTTAATTGATGTAAATGTAATGAAATCCGTCATGTTTTTTATGAAAAATCCGTCGTATTTATATAAAATCCGGTCGTGTTTGCACGAATTTCGGCCGGTTGGTTCGAGTTGTTGTTAAAATATATGCGACTACGGTTGGATGACACATCCATGTCCGTGGACTGGTCTCCTGTCCATGGATGAATGCGTGAGGAAATTTGTTGGTCCCGTTGAAGATGCCCTAAAGAACCTTAGTTTACGATCGAACAGTGATCATAACTGATATGAAAAAGTAGACCTCTGTAGCTGGCCAGCGTTAACGCTGGCGGGCGGAGACGATGATAGTACAGCGCGTTTGCATCTGCATGCCTCAGCGCTATAGCTGGCTGGCTACGGTCTGAATGCGGCCATGGACTTTGACTGGTCGCTGTCCCGTTGCTTTCAGAGGCAGGCAGCACACTCACACCCGAGATCTTGCTTGGATCCGGCTATATCCGTCAAGCAACTGATCGGCGATGATGATAGTACAGCGCGTATCACTGTGGGTGTCGCATGATAAGTTTCGATCGACGCAGATTTGTCTTAATCAATTCGATGCATGCGTACGTTTGGAATAACAAAAATTAGATGAGATGCTGGGTTTCTTTCCTTCGGGAGAATTGGTACCGTACTAGTACAAGGAAGGAACCTATACACTTGATCGAGCGTCTTGATTAACTTGCATGGAAACCAAATAGGTGTGGCTAGGTCTCAGTCGACTGAGACTTAACCAAGTCTAAGTCAAGTGATATAATATGTAAGAAGAAAAAAAAAACTAAAAAGAATTTTTTGCACGAATCTTCATGCAAAATCAAAGAAAAATACTATCGACTGAGACATAACGAAGTCTTAGTCGACTGAGACTTAGCAAAACTGAAACCAAATATACCGCGACATAACATGTTCTATCACACACGCCATCCATGCCATGATTACATGACATGCTAATATATTTCGACATACCATGCAATAAGTAGCTACCACGACTGCGCTAGTATACCAACCTGCAGTAAACTCAAACCATTTCCCTGGATATATGATCGATCGATATGCATCTACCGGCCCTCCTGACGGGCCCATGCATGCATTCAAGCTAGACATTTCATGATGACAGGCATGCATGAGACTCTCTAGGCTCTAGCTAGGTCGGAAGTCTGGGCCGACGGATTAGCTCCGCGATCAAGCCAGCGGGGAGGTGAAAATTCTCTGACCACGGGACAGGATCGCCTTGGGATCATACTTCCTCTTCCGCTCCACGAACCTGGCCCACTTGGGCGGACCAAAGTGCTTCTTCTCCCACCCGGCCTGGTCGGCGTAGTACGACAGGTACTGCACGCATCGTATCTCGGCCTCCTCGCAGAACCGTAAGATCTCGTCGTTCTGCTCCTCCAGGCGCCCAAGGTCGCCGTCGGACACGGCCGACCGGAGGATCCCCACTGTGTAGAACACCTCTTCCTCCTCCGGGAACACCGCCGACGTGTCGCTGTCCCACCTGTTCCGGTTCATGGGGTAGACGAGGACGGGTCCCATGGCGCCGGTGACGCCGCGGCGGAGGATGCCATGGAAGACGCCGGCGGCGAAGTCGAGGACGCGGGAGCGCGGGAGGAACAGGTTGAGCCAGGGATGCGGCACGTCCCATTGACCGGCGGCGCGGAGCTTGAGCTCGCCATCGCGCACGCGGTCCAGGAACTCCACGTACGACACGTCATGCACGGACGCGAAGCCCCGCTCGTACCGCAGCTCACGCAGTAGCGTCTCCAGCCTCTGCATGTATATGCATGCACCAGTCAATAACTTTTCACACTGTTTCCCTAAAAAAAATAACTTTTCACAGTGAACAGTTTTACGCATGCATGCATGCATATGTACGAGACTATCGACGTGTCAAAGTAGTATACTACATTAATAAAAATATGGACGTGCCACCATTATGCTGACTTTTCCAGCCATCTACTCCGCAAGAGACCAGGACAAATACCGTACAAATTATTAAAAGGTGAACGAGCGAGTTTTACTTTTTGGACAATTGGTGGCGGGCACAGTGTGACGTGTATATGCATGGAAGTGGTAGAGCATGTAGGCCAGGCATCGGATCCCATGCATCGGATCTACTAGCTTGTTCGTGCGCTAGCCTACTAGGTGTACTAGCTAACTGATAATACTCCATGGAAATACTGTTGATCGATGCCCAAAAGCTTATATGTCGACATGGATGCACTTATATAATTCTGCCAAAGGTATACTTTCTACTATTGTGAGAGGCTTATGGATCACATAATATAAACTCGCAACTCACACTGGTCATCGTAGTGAGCCTTTGGATCAACTTAATGCCAAAAAGAGTATGCATTTACCACTGTGCAATTATAGATTTAGAATGAGAAATTGTGTGCAGACTGCTTTACTGTTTTCGGCTAAAAGAAATGTTTCTGCACATATGATTTGTACCACCTTAGTAGTCTCGATGATGTGGGATGCGCATTCCAAAGGCAGGCAGAGGCAAAGGCCAAGTACGTACTACGACGTTGGTGGTGCACGGATCTGCATGCAAGCTTGAGCCATGCACGCATGCATCCACGTCATAGGTGGCCAAAAGTCACGATCCCATGACTCGATGGGTCCCATGTAGTTTAACTTTACCAGCGCTACACGACGGGCACCGCACCGACAAAGGTGGTCGTTTATTACCTTTTCGACGTCGGGCTCGCCGCCGGCCGCGCCGCCGTAGTACAGCGCTCCCTCAAGGCAGTAGAGGACGCCGCCTGCCTCCTCGGCGAGCTTGGCGACGCGCGCTGAGGCGTCGGGCTCCGAGCAGAAGGACAATGACGACGGCGACGGCGAGCGCCAGCCCCCAATCAGGCCCTTCTCCGCGAGGACCGTGCCCTCGACGTAGTCCATGAGCCCGGACAGAGCGTCGCCACGCTCGACGTCTATGAGTCGCTCCTGGTCGCCCGTCAGTGCGGCGGCGCCCGTGTACAGGAGCCGCACCCAGCGCGCCCTCGTGGGCGCTGGCACGAGCGGTACGCGCCCCCGCGTTATGACGCCGAACTGCCCCAGTCCGCCCAGCACGGCGTCGAACAGGTCGGAGTTCTTCTCCTTCGAACACGTCACCATCTCTCCGAGCCCTACATATTTACAAGTAGTCAAGAACGTAAGTGAACGTGCTGTCATCAATGAAGTATGAAGCGTGCATGTACGCAGCGCACGCACCGGTGATGACATCGAGTTCTTGGACGTTAGAAATCTGGGGGCCGTAGCGGAAGGCCTGGCCGCTGATACCGGCGTTGGAGAGCGTGCCGCCGACGGTGAGGTGAAGGTAGTCGGTCCACGAACGCGGCGTTAGGCCGTGCGCGAGGGCGGCGTGCAGCACGTCCACCCAGAGCTGTTCGCCGCCGGCGTCTATGTACTGGCCTTCAACCGACACGGAGAGGCGGGACGCAGTGGAGCCTCCGCCGAGGCGTCCGAGCGACGGCATGTCGACGACGACGCCGTCGGGCGCGGTCGCCTGGCCACGGACGGAGTGGCCGCGTCCCCGGGCGGACACCGGGAACGGGGACGAGCGCGCGCACGAGGCGCGCAGCAGCGCGGCGATGTCTGCGGGGCACGACGGATAGAGCACGGCCGACGCCGGCGCGACCGTCACGTTGCCGAAGTCAGTGGACGCAAGCGCGGTGGCCTCGGCGTCGTCGCGGATCAGCGCGGCGACGCCGAGGTCGCGTAGCTCGTCGCGGAAGCGGGAGGCCGGCAGCCACGCGAGCGTGTCGTCGTCAGCCCGTGCGGCCTGGACGGTCTGCAGGAAGCAGCCGAGCACGAAGAGAGCAGCCACGATCATCTCCTGCGTGTGTGTCTTAGCTAGAGTGATCGATCGATCGATCTCTGTGTTTTTGTGACTCTTCTCTTGCGGAGGGTGGGCTATAAATAACCGGCGCGCGCCGTGCCTATGGAAAATTGGAGAGAGGCTGCGATCGAGTGTGAGCCAGGCAGACAACTTAGCTAGCTAGATGGCAGGACCGACGACTTGGGGTTGGGGGAGTGAGTGTATGAGATCGAAAGGACAGAGACTCAAAGATTCTTGCTTGATTGTGCCGTACGTACTTTACGATCATGGCATTATGTACGTACAGTGAATGGACGAACAGTGACAATAGAACACAAGATACGTCTACAGATCTTGCAAATCTATGCTGAAAGAATTTGTACCCGGCCGATCCTGCTTACGTAAGTACGTGTGATGGTACAAATTTTTTCCTTTTCTTTTGAATGATCTCAGACGTAAATGAAATGCTTTTCCCGCGCAAAAAAATTAAAAAAAAGAAGGATCTCACACGTAAATATGTACGTGTAGCGTGTAGGCTGTAGCCAGCAAGACAAACATGCATGTACCGATGTACGTGAAGTAAAAACTGATCGACTACGTACGTACGTATGCCGCAGCAAGAAACGCCAAAATAGTATGCGGCGCAAGCAAGCTGACAAGAACAGCAAGGACAAAGCTCCGGCATCTTCATGAGAACGTACGAGGAAGTAAACACAAGCATATATATTTGTACATGCATATGGTTGGGCTTGTTGCATGATGCATGCATCGCGACTTCTCAAGTCTCGACACAACTGCGTAGTACTACTACTACTATGAATTGAACGCATTAATGCATACACCGTACGATCAACTACTTCTATTGACAATCCTGCAAATGATTAACCGGTTGAGTTATTTTTTTGACACAGTACAGACGTAAGCGCTCGTATACACGCGCATATACTCACCCCTATAAACGCACATACGCACACCCTACCCCTATGAGCATCTCCGAAAGACTGAGCCGGCATATCATCTTGAAATTTACGAAGTCACCGTAGGCACCTCGTCGTCGACGGGAACGTCTCCTCCCACTGAATGCGCATCGCCGAAAATCCTGAAATAAATCCAGGAATAAATGCGAGCCCCAGGACTTGAACCTTGGTACGCTGGGGATACCACAGTCCCTCTAACCATCCAACCACAGGTTGGTTCGCAACCGGTTGAGTTATAGCGTGATTTATGTGTCAGCAGCGCAAGCCACAACGCGGTGTGGAGGAAGACCAGTTCAACTCATGGGCCTTGAGTTCGGCTCACTCATCACGCTAAGCTTCTCGAGTGAGTCGCGGGCCTAAACTGAATCCGTTAGAGCATCTACAGCTGTGATGGGCAAATCCAGGCCCTCAAAACGCGTCCGCGGGCACTGACCGCGCACTCCTCGAATTTATGTCGCCCACATCCGTGTATCTCATATCCGGTACCCTATATCTATACTAAGCATGCAACATGGAACTAAACAACATAGATCATCAAATAGACATAGAATTGAACGTAGAAATGCACATTTCGATCACCAACGAATCTCCAAAAGATCGCGAAAGTTCACATAGTTTACATAAATGACGGGCAAGTTTAAACTAGATTACTAAAAACTTGAAATTAAAGACGGAGATGCCGGAGCTTCACTACTTCCTCGCCGGGCCTTTGCCCTTCCGGTCGTCGGCGCAGCTGTAGGCGTCCGCGGCTGGTGGAGGGTGTAACACCCCTATGTAATCTAGCACTGTGACTTCCTGTTAAACATGCCAAGTCATCATATATGCAATGCTTGATCACAGTGTTAGCTCAACTCAATTCAAATTTCTCTCTGAAAAATAATTCAAATATAAAGTGCAAAATGAAATTACCCAAAAGTTGCCGGAAAAATGTTCACCTTCTAGCAAATATTCCAAAACAAATTGTTGTTAAGGAAAACAACATAACCATCAACTCAAATGGGCCAAAGCATTTAAAACAGGGCCAAAAGGAGCATTTTAAATGCCATATTCATTTTTGAAAATTCCAAATGAATTCAAAAACTCACCAAACTTTTTATGGCAGTAAGGAATATTGCATCTCAATTATTGAGGCAAGTGCCACATTTTACAAAAGTCATTTGAAAGCAAAAGAAATAGAAAATAGAAGGTTTAACAGAAAACAGAAAAAGAAAAAGGAAAAAAAGGCCACTGTGCACTGGGCCTAAGTGCACAGTGCCTGAGGCCGGCCCATCTCTCTCTCCTTCCGCTCTCTCTCCTATGCGTGTCGCCTCGCCCATGGTCGCCGCGCGCCGCGCCGTCGAAACGCCGACAGCGCGAAGCCCACCGACGCTACAGGGCCGGCGAGGGGATAAGGATCCCTCGTACACTTCCCCTGGAAGCCCTCCACCACTCTCCCCCTTTCTCCCTCGCTCTCCATCGCCGCTGCTTTCCTCTCCCTGTCTGACCGACACGGTCGCCGCCGCACCTCCGACGAAACCGCGGCCACCGGCGTCCGCTCGTCCCTCCGAGCTGTCCACGGGCTCCGCTGGCGACCTCCTCTTCCTCCTCGACCAGCTACAGGAGCCGGGAAACACTGCAATGCCTGGATCGAGCCGCCCCTCTTCGTTTCGGTCTCCGGCGATCCCCGGCGTCCCCAGCCTCTCTGCTGCTCCTAAACCTCCAAGGGCCTCCGTGTGAGCCGCTCGGTGAGCCCCGTCTCTCCTCCCTCTTCTTCCTGCTCGTCTTCGAGCCCATGTGTGGCCGCCACTGCAACCGTGCCCCGGCCGCCGCCATTGCCGTCGTGGCCGTGCTCCCGAGCCGCTGCAAGCTCGCCCGACCGCTCTGGTGTGTTCCCCGCGCGCCGTAGACCCCACGTGGCTAGCTAGGTTGGCCGCTCGTGCACGCAAACGCCGAACCCGACGAGCTCGTGCTTCGGCCTCCGCCACGACTCATCGCCGGCGCCGTTTCCGTCCACCACAAACCGCGAGACTGCCGCGGTTGGATGCGGCGTTGCACGCGCTTTCGAACGCACCCGAAAATGCATGAAATAGTGGCCTGTGGCCGTTTTCGGGCGACGTCCGAGCCCCTCCGCCGCATTTTGGGTCGCCGGCGGCGCAGTTCCGGTGACTCCAATGTGGCACCGATGTGGGGCCCGCCCCTGGGTCACTGCTAGTGGGCCCCCTGGCTCCAGTTGACCACGTTGACCATGGTCAACTGTGCTGACTGGCACTTAGTGTCACTGACACACGGGCCCCACCGCCTAATTTAGTTAATTAAAACGTTTTAAAAATTAAAACACCAATTAGATACTAATTAGAGACAGACAGGTGGGGCCTACTGGCTAATTAACCATGTTTAGTTAAAATAAAACTCTGTTAGCCCCTCTGTCTATGACAGGTGGGACCCACTGGTCAGGTTTGACCTGGCCAGTCGGCTGTTGACTGCTGATGTCACCCATACGTCATGCTGACATCATATTCCATTACTGTTGATTTAAAATAATTCCAGAAAATATTTAAATCTTTAGAAATTCGTAGAAATTAAACCTTAGCTCGGATCGAAAAACTTTATACATGAAAGTTGATCAGAAAGATGAGACGAATCCGACCGTGCCATCTGTTTCCGTGTCGGGACCTTCTACCGAGGTGAACCCGCAACTTTTAGCAGATGAATAGTGCATATACACCGGTTAACAATTCCAACTTAAATCCTAGAATAACTAAAATGATTTAGACATGTCTTTAGGCAACCCTGCACTGCACGTTAGCATAGCATGCTCTGTGTTGCATATGTTTGCTGTGTATTTATCTGTTTCCTCCCCCTCTTCTCTCTCGGTAGACCCCGGTACCGACGCAGTTCCCGAGACCGACGCAGCTCAGGAGGCCGACGACACCGTTGACGACCTTGCCTTTGCCGCCGAGCAACCAGGCAAGCACCCCCTTTTGAACATGCCTATATCGCCTATTCTCTTCTCTCTTATGTTTGCATTAGAAATTGCTGCTGCTACTGCTTTACCTATTCTGATGCATAGCATGTTTTTGTAACTGCTGTTGTTACCTACCTGCTTGTCCTAAACTGCTTAGTATAGGTTGGATAGAGACCCCAGAGACCCCCACTTTGTCCCAAGTTGCCCCGCTGGATTATCGGAAGACTCGACGACCAGGCCCCAGCACCGCACATCACCCCCCCCCCTTAGTTGTACGACACTGCAGTGTTACCATCGAGTGCCGAGGGTGATATCTCGTTTAGCACTTCTAATGTTAACTCTGTAGAGTAGCTATTTGGACATGGTCATCGAGGGTGATTCCTCCTTCACCACTCCCGATAACGACGCCGTTGTGCAACACCTCAAGTGTGAACCTCGAGGGTGATTCCTCCTAAGTTCACCTTGACGACTACATCAGGTGGAATCCATCGAGGGTGATTCCTCAGTTTTCCCCCTGGTGTTTGGACACACAGTTACTATGACTTTAACCATGACCCATGATAAAGTCGGGTCGGCCCTGAGGGGTACCCGCGTGAGCATGTGATGCGATTGATGTGTAGTCGGGTGACCAGAGAGAGTACCCGCGAGATAATTACGAGGCGTGGCCGGGCATTCTTAGCCCTTACCGCAAGTCCTCGAGACGGGGTGACGGGGTCACATCGATCGTGAGTCTCTGCTCGTTATCGCGCGCTCCTAATTCACTAACGGTTTGGATATTTGATCCGAGTGGGCCTCTGGCCCGATAGCACTAACCATCACGTTGGAACAGTTATGGGCACTCTGCGTCGTGGCATCAGCCGAAGCTTACTGGACGTCAGCAATGAGCGGCACGCGCCGGGTTGGACCGTGTTAAGATACCGCCTTGATAGTGTGGGTTGCTAGGTCTGCTCTCGGCCATGAACGTAACGTGCAGGAGCGCTCAGGGCGAGGGGCCCAGCCCCCTAGGCGCATAGGTTTAGTCCGGCATGCTGACCTCTCTGTTAAGCCTAGGTCGGGTTGCGGCGTATCGTTTGGCCGAGGCCTGGCATGACCCAGAAAAGTGTGTCCGGCCGGAGTTAATCGAGCATGGTGGGTAAGTTGGTGCACCCCTGCAGGGAAGAACTAATCTATGCATAGCCGATCCTCGGTAACGGACGCTCGGAGTTGTATCCCGATCGATACAACTAGAATTGGATACTTGAGATGAGACATGGATACTAGGGCTCTGGGATTGCTTTGTCGCAGGGAGTCGAGGAAGGATCTTTGGCCGAGGTTGATACTTATTGCTACTACTACTTATGCTGTACTAATCCACACTCTTCTAATGCTGCAAGACCGTTGAAGATGCTAGTCTTCGATAGGACTAGGTCTTCTCTCTATTCTGGCATTTCTGCAGCCCAGTCCACATATACAGCCTTTCTTTGATAATGTTGCATATGTAGTGTAGATCCTTGCTTGCTGAGTACTTCGGATGAGTACTCACGGTTGCTTTGCTTCCTCTTTTTCCCCATATATCCGTTTGATGCGACCAGATGATGGAGCCCCGGAGCCGGCTGCCCCCGCCGACGACTACTACTACCACCCCGAGGGTGGTTACTACTACGAGCTTGCCGATGACCAGGAGTAGGATCAGAGGGTCCCAGGCAGGAGGCCTGCGCCTTTTCAATCGTAGTGTTTTCTTTTGCCCCGCCTTCTTAAAGGCTTCTCTGTTTTATCTTTTGTATCCATACTCAGATATCTTATGCTTCTGCTGACACTTGTATGAGAGCTTAAGTATTCGAGCCCTCGAGGCCCCTGGCTTGTAATATAAAGCTTGTATGACTTTATTTGTGTTTTAGAGTTGTGTTGTGATATCTTCAAGTGAGTCCTTGGGCTTGATCGTGTGCATTTGCGTGTATGGTTAGTGCACGATTAAGCAGGGGGCGTCACAGGTTGGTATCAGAGCCGACTGCCTATAGGAATCCCTCTTTCCAACTCCTTGGGCGAAGTTGAGTCTAGTGGTCCAAAACTATTTTACTAACTTGGCTGTGTGGCTTACGGGCCCACGTCGCCAACTGGGTGGTATTAGGATCTTTTATTCCTCGTCTTTACTCTGGGACTCTGATCTCTCTTCCTTTCGGGTTAAATTTTTACTAAATCCAACATTAGGTTCTCGTAATCACATCCACCCGGAGTTCTGAAATTACCCCCCTTTCTTCGAGATTGTGGGCCAGGTTCTGCTTACAGGATCCTTTTATCGAGGACACCCTGTGTTGTCACTTGCAGATTCCTCGCTCCAACAGTTTTCTCCGACGTTGATGTAGCCTTTGCTATGTCTCGTTGTGTACTTCCTTACCGCGTGCCTGCGCGCCGCCTAGCATGTCTAGCCTCTAAATTTACGCCGTTATGTTGTCCGCATGAACCCGACTCACTGTATGGATCTGTACGTCTTAATTGACTAATGTTAAGTATCTATTACACTGCTTAACTATTGTCGTGTTACATCATGCTTGTCGCGAAACCCTTGCAATTGCTTTTACTAAACTACCCCTGTTGAAACTTAACAGGATGGTTAGACAAGGTGGTCGTGGTCGTGCCCCTGAACATCCACCACCGCCAGATTATATGGCAGCTATGATGCAACAATTCGAGCTCAACCGTCAGTTCATGACTGGGATTATGGCTCAGTTCCCACATCAGAACAACCAGAGTCAGGACCCTGCTGCAATAACTCTGCTAGAATTTGTGCGTCTCAACCCCACTCAGTTCCGCAACACTGATAAGCCGCTGGATGCTGATGACTGGATTCGCAACATCACTCACGAGATGGAGTCTGCAAATGTCTCCCCTGCCAACTTTGTCACCTTTGCGTCCTTTTTCTTAAAGGGTCCCGCTGCTCAGTGGTGGGACACACACAAGCGTACACTGCCTGCTGGAACAGTCATTACTTGGCATGAGTTCCAGACTGCTTTTCGTGCCCGATATATTCCCCAGGGAATCATGGACCGGATGAGAACCCAGTTCCGCAACCTCACTCAGGGCAACAAGACTGTCGAAGCCTACCAGCGGGGATTCCTTGATCTGTCCCGCTATGCTGAAGAAGACATCACCACTGATGCTCGTAGACAAGAGAAATTCCGTAGTGGACTCTACCCAGACATCGAGCTTGCACTTGCTGCTCAAGACTTCACCGACTTTGCTACCCTTGTGAACAAGGCTATTCTGGTTGAGACCGCTCAGATCAAGCATAAGGACGCGTTCAAACGCAACCGTGAAGCGGGCTCATCTTCGGGCTCGTCTTCACAGAAGAGCCGTATCTGGATTCCCCACAGCATGTATCCTCCAACTGCACCTGCACCAAGGCCGTACCATGCTGCACCACGTCTGCCTCCTCCACCACCGAGGCAGCCTCTTCGAGCTGCACCACCCCGAGCTCCTGCAATCTGTCCAGGCAGTGGGCTGTGTTACAAGTGTGGCAAACCAGGTCATCTTGCCAGGAATTGCTACCAGAATCGGAATCAACTAGCTTTGCCTGCTAATGCCCGTGACAACAATCAGCCCCACAACAACAATGCCAGGCCTGCTCATGGTCGTGGTCAGGCTTATCATGTCAACTTGAGTGAAGACCCGGACCAGCCAGCTACTGTGATGGGTACACTTCCTGTTAATTTAGTACCAGCTTCTGTTTTATTTGATTCAGGAGCGTCACATTCATTCATGTCAGCACATTTTGCACTCGTGCATGGCGTTAAATGTGAAACGCTACACCATACCTTAAGGGTAAACACTCCCGCGGGTCAGTGCCAAACCTCTTTATTCAACCCCGATGTCATAATTGATATTGAAGGATTGGAGTTTCGTGCATCTCCCATTATCCTGAACTCGTCCGAAATTGACCTTATTCTGGGAATGGACTGGTTGAAAGCTCATACTGCCGTAATATATTGTGCCTCAAAAGTTGTCCAACTCCTGCACCCTCGACTGAGATAGTGAATTACCATGCTCATATCGTTCAAAATGCCGAGGCTCAAATTTCTGCCTTGAATGCGTTGAACGCTCTTCGCTTGAGGGGATCGAAAACATTCCAGTTGTTCGTGATTTCCAGGATGTTTTTCCAGAAGAACTTCCAGGAATACCTCCTGTTAGAGCTGTCGAGTTTGTCATCGACTTAAAACCAGGCACAACTCTTATTGCGAAGTGTCCTTATAAGATGCCTCTACACCACCTTCTCGAGCTTAAGGAGGAAATCGACAAATCCCTCTGCAAAGGCTTCATCCACCCCAGTTCCTCTGCTTGGGGAGCACCTTCACTCTTCGTTAAGAAGAAGGATGGAACTAACCGATTGGTTGAGGATTATCGACCCATTAACCAGGCAACCATCCAGAATAAATATCCACTTCCTCGGATCAATGATTTGTATGATCAACTTGCTGGATCATCGGTGTTTTCTAAACTCGACTTGAGGTTGGGTTATCACCAGATCCATGTCCGCGAAGAGGATATTCCCAAGACTGCATTTGTTACTCGCTATGGCTCTTATGAGTACACTGTCATGTCATTTGGCTTAACAAATGCTCGAGCCATATTCTCCCGTCTGATGAATTACATCTTCATGGATTACCTCGACAAGTTCGTCGTGGTATATCTAGATGATATTCTAGTTTATTCAAAGAATAAGGAAGAACATGCTGAACACCTTCGTCTTGTTCTAGAAAGGCTCCAAGAACACCAGCTCTATGCCAAGTATTCCAAATGCGAATTCTGGCTTTCTGAAGTAACTTACCTTGGTCATGTGATTTCCAAGGATGGAATTGTTGTTAACCCGGAGCGGGTTCAGACTATTCTGGACTGGACTCCTCCGAAGAACGTCAAGCAAGTGAGAAGTTTTCTCGGCCTCGCAAGCTATTGCCGTCGATTTGTCGAGAACTTTTCCAAGATTGCTAAGCCTCTGACTAACCTGCTTCACAAAGGCGTTAAGTTTGAGTGGACAGACAAATGTCAGGAAAATTTCCAGACCCTCAAGGATAAGCTAACTTCTACTCCAGTGCTTGCTACTCCGGATTCTCGCAAAGACTTTGTGATATATTGCGACGCCTCTCGTCAAGGATTAGGCTATGTCCTAATGCAAGAACGAAGAGTAATTGCGTATGCTTCGCGTCAATTGCGTCCACATGAAGAAAATTATCCAGTGCATGATCTTGAACTTACTGCAGTGATCTATGCATTGAAACTGTGGCGGCATTACCTTCTGGGTAACCGGTGTGAGGTATATACTGATCATCAATGCTTGAAGTATTTGTTTACTCAGCCAGATCTTAATCTCCGTCAACAGCGATGGTTGGAAACAATAACGGACTATGACTGTGGTATTTCTTATACCCCTGGCAAGGCTAATGTGATGGCTGATGCCTTAAGCCGCAAGTCCTATTGTAACAACCTCATATTTAAGCGAGCTCAACCTCATCTTTATGAAGAACTGCGCAAACTGAACCTGCGTATTGTTCCCCAGGGTTCTATTAATGACCTTGTGGTACAGCCAGATCTTGAGAAAGCTGTTAAAGATGCGCAAGCTAAAGATGCTGAAATTGATCTGATGAAGAAAGATCTTCACCTGGAAAAGTACAGGGATTTCTCGCTATCTGAAGATGGAACCTTGTATTTCAGAGACCGTATTGTGGTACCTCGCTTCGAACTTATGACTGACAAGGTCATGAAGGAGGCACATGATACACCGCTGTCTATCCATCCGGGTAGCACCAAGATGTGTCGTGATCTCCGACAAAGGTACTGGTGGTCCAAAATGAAGCAAGATATTGCTCGCTATGTTGCTGAATGTGACGTTTGCCGTTGCGTTAAAGCAGAACATCAGAAGCCTGCTGGAATTCTGCAACCCCTTCCTATTCCTCTATGGAAATGGGATAAGGTTCAGATGGATTTCATTACTGGCCTTCCCAAGTCACAGAAGGGTCACAATGCTATTCTTGTCGTCGTCGACCAACTCTCTAAGGTTGCACACTTTCTGCCTGTCAAGGAGACTATCACTGCTAGTCAATTAGCAGAGTTGTATATCTCCAGAATTGTTTCACTCCATGGTATTCCGAAAGAACTCAGGAGCCCGACGCAGTTCCCGAGACCGACGCAACTCAGGAGCCCGACGACACCGTTGACGACCTTGCCTTTGCCGCCGAGCAACCAGGCAAGCACCCCCTTTTGAACATGCCTATATCGCCTATTCTCTTCTCTCTTATGCTTGCATTAGAAATTGCTACTGCTACTGCTTTACCTATTCTGATGCATAGCCTGTTTTTGTAACTGCTGTTGTTACCTACCTGCTTGTCCTAAACTGCTTAGTATAGGTTGGATAGAGACCCCAGAGACCCCCACTTTGTCCCAAGTTGCCCCGCTGGATTATCGGAAGACTCGACGACCAGGCCCCAGCACCGCACATCACCCCCCCTTAGTTGTACGACACTGCAGCGTTACAATCGAGTGCCGAGGGTGATACCTCGTTTAGCACTTCTAATGTTAACTCTGTAGAGTAGCTATCTGGACGTGGTCATCGAGGGTGATTCCTCCTTCACCACTCCCGATAACGACGCCATTGTGCAACACCTCAAGTGTGAACCTCGAGGGTGATTCCTCCTAAGATCACCTTGACGACTACATCAGGTGGAATCCGTCGAGGGTGATTCCTCAGTTTTCCCCCTGGTGTTTGGACACACAGTTACTATGACTTTAACCATGAACCATGATAAAGTCGGGTCGGCCCTGAGGGGTACCCGCGTGAGCATGTGATGCGATTGATGTGTAGTTGGGTGACCAGAGAGAGTACCCGCAAGATAATTACGAGGCGTGGCCGGGCATTCTTAGCCCTTACCGCAAGTCCTCGAGACGGGGCGACGGGGTCACATCGATCGTGAGTCTCTGCTCGTTATCGCGCGCTCCTAATTCACTAACGGTTTGGATATTTGATCCGAGTGGGCCTCTGACCTGATAGCACTAACCATCACGTGGGAACAGTTATGGGCACTCTGCGTCGTGGCATCAGCCGAAGCTTACTAGACGTCAGCAAGGAGCGGCACGCGCAGGGTTGGACCGTGTTAAGCAACCACCTTGATAGTGTGGGTTGCTAGGTCTGCTCTCAGCCGTGAACGTAACATGCAGGAGCGCTCAGGGCGAGGGGCCCAGCCCCCTGGGCGCATAGGTTTAGTCCGGCGTGCTGACCTCTCTATTAAGCCTAGGTCGGGTTGCGGCGTATCGTTTGGCCGAGGCCGGGCATGACCCAGAAAAGTGTGTCTGGCCGGAGTTAATCGAGCGTGGTGGGTAAGTTGGTGCACCCCTGTAGGGAAGAACTAATCTATGCATAGCCGATCCTCGGTAACGGACGCTCGGAGTTGTATCCCGATCGATACAACTAGAACTAGATACTTGAGATGAGACATGGATACTAGGGCTCTGGGATTGCTTTCTCGCAGGGAGTCGAGGAAGGATCTTTGGCCGAGGTTGATACTTATTGCTACTACTACTTATGCTGTACTAATCCACACTCTTCTAATGCTGCAAGACCGTTGAAGATGCTAGTCTTCGATAGGACTAGGTCTTCTCTCTATTCTGGCATTTCTGCAGCCCAGTCCACATATACAGCCTTTCTTTGATAATGTTGCATATGTAGTGTAGATCCTTGCTTGCTGAGTACTTCGGATGAGTACTCACGGTTGCTTTGCTTCCTCTTTTTCCCCATATATCCGTTTGATGCGACCAGATGACGGAGCCCCAGAGCCGGCTGCCCCCGCCGCCGACTACTACTACCACCCTGAGGGTGGTTACTACTACGAGCTTGCCGATGACCAGGAGTAGGATCGGAGGGTCCCAGGCAGGAGGCCTGCGCCTTTTCGATCGTAGCATTTTCTTTTGCCCCGCCTTCTTAAAGGCTTCTCTGTTTTATCTTTTATATCTATACTCAGATATCTGATGCTTCCGCTAACGCTTGTATGCGAGCTTATGTATTCGAGCCCTCGAGGCCCCTGGCTTGTAATATAAAGCTTGTATGACTTTATTTATGTTTTAGAGTTGTGTTGTGATATCTTCAAGTGAGTCCTTGGGCTTGATCGTGTGCATTTGCGTGTATGGTTAGTGCACGATTAAGCCGGGGGCGTCACAGAGGGTCTTGGTCGTCCGAGGAGGAGGAGGTGCATCTGTCGCGGTCGCCGTCGTCGGAGTCGGAGTCGGAGAAGACGATGAGACCCTTCATCCGACGAACCGCCATGTCTTGCTCCCGCTTCAACTTGGTGACCCGAGAGTTCTCCGTTGCTGCCTCCTTTGCCTCGTGCTCCTACTGCTCAATAGCCAGCCGAAGCGCCTTGGCGTTCTACCGTCGGAGGCGGCGAGCGTCCGTCTCCGCCGTCGTTAGGGACCGGCCGTAGACCCATGCGAGGAGCCACACATCCTTGTCAGGGTCCGCCTCCATCCCGCGGTGGAGGCTAACGGACTGCTCCGTAGCGTCCGTCTCCCATGCACGTAGCCTCTCGCGGCGCGCGCCTTCGATTCCTGAGTGCGCATGCGGGCCGGCGGCGCGGGCACTAGCACCCACCGTTGCCCGTGTGGAGGAGCGATGGGCGGGGAAGGAGACGGCGCGGGGGCGGTGTGGACTGCGCTGTCCTGGCGCCGCTACGCGTGGGCCGGGAGGGACTAGCTCCGGCGTCCCCGCTGCGCCGACGCGGGGGCTGCGACAACGCTCCGGATCCGGAGCTGCTGCCGGTCTCCACCTTGGACCGCTCCAACGCAATTCGGAGGGCCATCTCCTCCTCGTAGTTGAGCTCGGAGCCGGAGTCGCTGTCGGAGCTGGACATCGTAGTGGATGGGATCGGAATCGAAGAGGGAGAGGAGAGGACGGAGCGAGAGAGAGAGTGAGCTAGGGTTCGAAGCGAGGCGCCTGGATTGGGGGTTTTATGGGACAGCTGTGGAGTCAGTGGTGGGCCGGGCCTGTCAGGCGGACGCGCCTGGTTGTGTCCGGGCTGCCCCATATCCGCCCTATATTTGGGATGGATATGAGGGGTGCCGGTCAGCCCGGATGTTTGTCCATGGCTGGGTCGATCTTTTGACCGGTCAGTGACTGGACGGTCTGCCCAGGCGTTTGAGACGGTATGAGAGATCCGGCTGTAGATGCTGTTCAGGGATGCATACTGTTTTGGTCATTTCTTATATACTACCTCCATACCAGTTTACTAGTCGCCCTTGAATTTTGGATCATATTTTTACCATAATTTAATTCATAAAATATAAGTTATACGTGGCAAAAATGATATCAATGTAAACTACATTCAAATATGAATCCAACACTATAATTTTTTGTAACATGCATTAACATTTTCCTAGTCAAATATGTGGTCAAAGTTTGACCCAAACACGATGAGAACTAATAAACCAAGATGGAGGAAATATATAGTAGTGTATTCTTTTCATTTCACACTTGAAAGGGAAGAAATGGCTTCGGCCTGAACTAGCTCTGGCTTTGTGGATTGAAATGATGTGAGGGAGGTTGGGAGGAATACAAGGACAACACCATTTTCGTGTAGATCGTGTGAGTGAATTATCTAAGTTCCTTGTATAGTTGGTATCAGAGTTGTTCGTCCTCAAATCTTTCGCTCCCTCCGGAGGTGCTGCTGGCAGGTGTCCTGGGGCGCCGGCTTAGGTGCAGGCTGTCCCCCCTGCCCAGGACGGGCTTCCCCAACATGTGGCCCGGTGTGTGTTCGCTAAGCAACTATAGCAGCGGTGCTGCCCGGCTATGGCCCTTCTTCGGACCTGTCGTGTGGGTGTGTGTGTGTGTGTGGGGGGGGGGGGGGGGGGTCTTCAGATTAGGTGGGGAGGTGGTCGCTTCCCCTCTGTTGGGCGGCGTCCGCGCGTGGAGATAGAACTCGTGCTGGCGACCCCGGGTGGCGGGCCACTCAGATGGTTCTTCGGCAAGCCTTGGACTGGCGGTTTGGCTGTACCTCTTGGTTGCACGGGCGATTGGGGCGGGTGCTGGGTGGCCCTGGCTGTTCTTTGCCAGCAGAGGCGGTGGTGCCTCTAGTTCTCGAGGTCCCATCTTCGTTGCAGCGGGCCTTCCCTTGGGGTTTGGTTGTCCTGGTCTACTTGTTGTGGCTCGCAGTAGATACTGGGCAAAAGTTCTGCGTTTTGGCGCCAACAGTTGCAGCACCGGTGGTGCTATTTCTACCCGAGCATGTCGTTGTGGCTCTCTTCCTACAAGGGCTCCGGATGAAAACCATTATCCTTTCCAGACTCGACTGTGGTGACGCTTTGCGACGTTATCCTCTTGGGGCGCTGTCGTGGAGCTCAGGTCACCTAGGTCGTTGCGAGGTGTTTCCTGCCGGACCTCATTTGCTCTTGCTCGGCGATGTATTCGTGTCGTTTTGTGCACTTGTGCTTTTTTTTATGCGATTTCTGTTCTCCATTTATCTATTGATCTGCTTGTATTTTGTATGGTTTGGCCATGTATCATGGTTGATGTTTTGTATATCTTCGACAAAAGAAATATATTAATATCGAAAAGATATTAATTACACTCAGCCTTTGTACCAACAAGATGTCCAAAGACATCAAGGATACACACAGCCATAAAGGAAAATAAAAAGAACAGAAGAAAGAAAAAAAGACTCCGCCATGGTCCATACTGGTTTACTAGCCGCCCTCGAATTTTGGATCATATTTTTACCATGGTTTAATTAATAAACTATAAGTTATACGTCACAAAAATGATATCAATGCAAACTACATTCAAATACGAATCCAACACTATAATTTTTGGTGACATGCATTTACATTTTGCTAGTCAAAGTTTGACCCCACACACGATGAGAACTAATAAACCAAGATGGAGGTAGTATATAGTAGTGTATTCTTTTCATTTCTTACTATAAAGGGAAGAAATGGCTTCGGCCTGAACTAGCTCTCGCTTCGTGGTTCGAAATGATGTGAGGGGGGTTGGGAGGAATACAAGGACAACACTATTTCCGTGTAGGTCCTGTGAGTGAATTATCTGAGTTCCTTGTATAGTTGGTATCAGAGTTGTTCGCCCTCAAATCTTTCGCTCCCGCCGGCGGTGCTGCTGGCAGGTGTCCTGGGGCGTGAGCCTATGTGCCAGCTTAGGTGCAGGCTGTCCCCTCCTGCCTGGGATGGGCTTCACCAACATGTGGCCTGGTGTGTGTTCGCTAAGCAACTGTAGCAGCGGTGCTGCCCGGCTAGGGGCCTAGGGCCCTCCTTCGGACATGTCGTGTGGGGAGATCATGAGACTAGGTGGGGAGGTGGTTGCTTCCCCTATGTTGGGTGGCGTCCGCGCGGGGAGATGGATGTCGGGCTGGCGACCCCCGGGTGGCGGGCCACTCAGATGGTTCTTTGGCGAGCCTTGGAGTGGCGGTTTGGCTGTATCTCTTGGTTGCTCGGGCGGTGAGGGGGGTTGTGTTGAGTGGCCGTGGATGTTCTTTGCTGGCGGAGGCGGTGGTGCTCTAGATCTAGTTCTGGAGGTCCCATCTTCGTTGCAGCGGGCCTTCCCTTCATCCTTTGGGGTTTGGTTGTCCTAGTCTACTTGTTGTGGCTCGCGGATGATACCGGGCAAAAGTTCTGCGTTTTGGTGCCAACACCTGCGGTACCGGTGGTGCTATTTTCCACCCGAGCATGTTGTTGTGGCTATCTTCTTCGTGCCAGGGCTCCAGATGAAAACCATTGTCCTCTTCAGACTCGATGGTGGTGACGCTTCGCATCGTTACCCTCTTGGGGCGCTGTTGTGGAGCTTAGGTCACCTAGGTCGTGGCGAGGCGTTTTCTGCTGGACCTCATGTGCTCTTGCTCGGCGGCGTATTCGTGTCGCTTTCGTGCACTTGTGCTTTTTTCGATGCGATTTCTGTTGTCTATTTATCCTTTGATCTGCTTGTATTTTGTATGGTTTGGTCATGTAATATGGTTGGTGTTTTGTATATTTTCAACAAAGGAAATATATTACTTTCGAAAAGATATTAATTACACTCGGCCTTTGTACCAACAAGATGTCCAAAGACATAAAGGATACACACAACTATAAAGGAAAATAAAAAGAACAGAAGAAAGAAAAAAAGACTCCGCCACGGTGAACAATCAGTAGCAGCTACAGCACTCTAACTGGTGCTTTGTATATAAATTTGGAGAGCGTGAAAGAAGGAATTCACACATTAATTTTCGAAAGTTTGACCCATGCATGCGTGTGTCTTGTGTCGCCCGGTGTACGATTACATGTCAAGGCTGTGCTTTTGCGTACTACGGTCCATAAATCCACCGAAAAGCATGCATGTAAATGCGATGGTACGGAGTAGTCCTACATGACTCATATATGCGCGGGTAGAGACGGCAAGGGCAGCCATGCACCGTACCGCGAAGATTCGGCGCAGCGATGGCATTGAGCTACGGCTGTCCAGTGGGCGGACGTATGGCACGTTACGGTACGAGAGCAGAATTGTCGCCGGTGACCGGAAATGGCGAAGGAGACCGAACTGCAGCTAGCACAGCGCTGGCTGGCAGATGGATGCGAAGGGATTCCCCGTGGCATCGCATCGCGTCAAATCGCCCCGGATACGTACGTACGTCGTTCGACACTTGCCAGCGCTAGGCGCCGACGCGCGGTGCAGAGAATGGAGAAAAGAAGTGATTCGAGCGCGTCGTGGGTAAGCTGTCTTTTTAGTTCGTATATAAGATTTTTCTGAAATCAAGTCTTATAAGTTTAACTAACTTTATAGAAAAAATACTAATATTTACAATGTGAAATCAATATCAATAAGCGCATCATGACTTAAATTTTCATATTATATAATTTTAACATGATAGGAGTAGATGTTATTATTTTTTTAAATAAATATGGTTAAACTTTATGAAATTTGACTTCAGAAAATTCGTATATGCATAGTAAAAAGATAATATCTGGTGCTTCGATGCAATGATGCATGCGCGTGCATGGGAACCCCGCCGGCATGCGCTAGTGGCCCGTACGTCGCTATAGGTAGATTCCATTGCCGATCGAATCATCGAAATGGAGCCATCAGTTCAAGAAACAAAAATGCAGTCATCAGTTAGACGGCTACGTACTACGTATAGCACGTCTTATAAGTTACGGTACGTGAATGGCAAGCACCTTCCCAGGGTGCTAGTTATTTTCGTTTTGATCACGTATGTAGCACGTGCCAACCCAACGTGTGTGCGAGTGTGCGAGATCGTACTCTCTCGAATACGCCTGGAGTGATTAGATATAGGCAAAAAAATAATAATGCTACGTTGGACCATTTCCGTGCAATATAATGTTTACATGATCAGTGGTCATATAGTATGCTCGGCCAATCTTCTTTTTTAGATTTATATAAACTACTCGGCCAATTTCTGACAGCAATCGGGTTGAGGTTAGATACGAAACGTGTCCGGCACAGTCAAGTGTTTTCTTTTTCTCCTGTCAAACAAAGTTTTTTTCTTGCGGAAAACAGTAGTCAAGTCAAACAGTAGTCATGTCGGATCGATCGATCAGTGTCTACCAATGCCATTTCTCCGTCGAGCATATCCGGTCACATGCATCCATCGGTATATCCCGCCCGGATCTTGCTGCATTGACAAATTCGGCACACTAGTCACTTTCGTTTCCAATGGATCGAGCAAACGCTAGCACTGATGGAGAAATCAACGTAAGTACCTACTCCCTCCGTTCCTAAATACTCCCTTCGTCTGAAAATACTTGTCGGAGAAATGAATGTATCTAGACGTATTTTAGTTGTAAGTACATCCATTTTTATCCATTTCTTTGACAAGTAATAGCGAACGGAGGGAGTATTTGTCTTTCTAGAGATTTTAACAAGTGACTACATACGAAGCAAAATAAGTGAATCTACACTCTAAAATATATCTATATACATCTATATATGGTAGTTCATTTGAAATCTCTAAAAAGACAAATATTTAGGAACGGAGAGAGTACGTGTCAAGAACCAACTGGCATGCATGCATCCCCAGTCTTTCAGTATTGTATATCCATTTGCATGCATGTATTCTAATTTTTTTTTTGCATGCATTGTCTTGTCTCGCTCAGAGATCCGTCCTCAGTTTCTTCATTTCGTGAAGATCTTGGTGCGGATCCTGGATCTTTGATATATGATCGACACTGTGCCTTTTCTGCTGGGAGCACGGACTTTGCATGTAACCGGTCAAACAGGAAGTCTCTGAAAAGTCTCGATCAAATGGAGTACCACACTTGTTGGATCATGCACTTGCAGAACATATATGATCTTGGAGGATCTTGAGAAAGAAGACTGAGGGGGTAGTACTACAAAGATTTCCACTGGATTTAACAGGACAAGAATAGTCTTGTTCTAAAGCTCAAGCAGTAGATCGAATCAGATATGTCAGGGTCTTTCGAGCAAGCTAGCTCAGCTGATCCATCAACAAGTCGTTCTCGTGATATCTGATGAAGATCATATATGTACCTCTCGATGAGACGAAACATCCGTCAGAGAGGTCCTAAGAAATGAATCGCTTGGTTTGAGAATTTCTTGCGTTCTAGTCTTCTAGACGAGGATCAACGGGGCCACACACGTTAAGAGAAAACGGGGACGAAGGCAACATGCATCCACTCGCTATGCCGTCCCTTTCGTCAGCCCGGCGGCCGTATCCACTGTGAATCTAGCTTCGTTGACGTGACCTGTTCTCGGTCGCCAGACGCAAGCAGCTCAGGCGAGTCTCCGGAAAAGATGTCCATGACGGCACCGGGCTTTCCTTGTCTAACCATAACCAACCAAGCTGAGTTAACGCAATGCACAGTATGAGTGTGCATGAAACACATGCATGTGTCTGAAGATGACCAGGGCCGGCGATCGGTTCCATCGGCCGGTCCGTGCGTGTCGATCGTTCCTCTGTGAGATCCCGGGAGATCTGTGGCAGATCACGCAGGATCTCTCGCGTCCTTCTCCTTCTCCGATAGATCCATCGGTCGCCATCTCCCGTGAGTGATGCCTTTCTTCTTGAAGCTAGCTTTGCTAGAGCTGCCGTATGGTCGATGAGAAGTGCCGTGCAGGTATATTCGGATTTCTGTGTTGTGCCGGGTGAAAGGCGGGAAATTCGGAGCGGCTGCTGCGCCATTGACGCTGACGTATGGCGTAGCAAAATGTGTGGCCGTCTACTAAGTAGGCGAAATAATATGCATTAATTTTTTTTAACAATTATGAACCATCCTATATGGTAAGACTTGTCTCACGCTTTCAGTACTGACTATCAAATGACATTTTTGCTTTTTAGATCTGGATGATCCCTCATCGACCGTTTCCTTCGTGTTGGGAGGGTCGATAGACCGAACGATTTCGTTCGCTGAAACAACCCCTTCAGCGCGACCCCTCCATGTCAACATCTTGTTGCTAATAGAAAACAGAACATCACAAGCAAAAAATGGGCCAAAAAATGCTCAACTTTAGCCTCAGAAAAAACAGGCCTTAGAAAAAGCTAATATTTTTGCACCCAACTTAATTAACTAAAAACATACTCTTCTAAAAAAATAACTAAAAACATGCAGATTGGCCATCATTTTCATAATAAAACTATCACATAGCCTGTGATTTGAAAATGCATATATTGTATGTATTCTGACGTGTCTAGATGATAAAAATAGATGCCAAAGTTGCCATGCTAAGTACCACATAATCACGATTTCAAGCATACAAAGCGTATGTAGATGAAAATAATCAGGAATCAGGAGACTTGTCGTGGTGTAGATAATAAAGTTACCATGGATGTACAACTAGCCATGTTCCAGCAATGTAATTTGACATGGTTAGGGAAAAATAAATTTGTCATGTCAATAAATCAGATAGTATATAAAAAAGAATTTACCATGTATTATGTAAATTTTCCATGGCAACTCCAATAAATTTGACATGGTCAAGAAAAAGGTTGGTAGACAAGAAAAATTACCGTGGTCTAATTAAAAAAAATGCTATGGTGTAATAATTAAAGTGCCATGCTATCTAAAAAACTACATTGGTCTAATTTACAAAATTGCCATGGTCTAAATAATATAATTGTCATGCTACCTGTAATCAAATTGCACATGATAAATTTAGGTGGTTTACTCTCTAACACTTTTTTGAATTTTGTTCTTTCGAAAAAGAGAGCAAACTTACAAATTTGTTCTTTGAAACGATGGAAAATTTAGGAATTTGCCATGGGCACATCGCAAATTTTAGGAAATTTTTTCTCTGAAAACACATGACAACTTTTTTTGGAATTTGTAGTGGGCACATGCTAAGTTAGGGATTTTGTTCTTTCAAAAGTTGGAAAGTTTAGGAATTTGCCATGCATACATGGCAAGTTTAGGGATTTGTTCTCTAAAAAGCACGGCAACTTTTGGAAATTTGTAAATGGGCACATGGCAAATTTAGGAGATTTGTTCTTAAAAAAAGATCACAAATTAGGAATCTGCCATGGGCATATGGAAAAATTAGGAGATTTGTTCTTTGAAAAGATAGCAAATTTAAGAATCTGCCAAGAGAACATGGCAAAGTTAGTAATTTTGTTATCTACAAAATTGGAAAATTTAGGATTTTTCCATGCTACAGAATAGAAATTTTCCACATGTTCGATATTGCGACGGGGCTGGGTGGCATGTTATAATCTGCCAAGCAGAATCAAAAGAATTTAAACATGGCAAAAAAACTTGAGTTTTCAAAATATTGCCACGGGGAAAAACATAGAAGAGTTTTCTAAGGCGGGTTGTATAGAAATTGCCATGGGGCAAAACCTATGACACGGCTAGTTAACAAAAAAGAAAGCACACATGGTGAAACACAAAGAACTGAAGAGGGAAAAGAAGCAGGTAACATGGAAATTTACATGATTGTGATTATCAAAATATACATCAAGTAAATATATTCAACTAACAAACGAAAACTTGCGTGTACATGTTTCGCCCCTTCGCCATGCAACCTAAAACTACTCACCGCTATGGAAAATTGACAAGCCTGGTCAAAGTTCACAAGGAGATTCGAAAACTTGTACAATGAAGGACAAAATTTTGAAAACATTGCGACATGTCAAACTTATTAAAAATTGCTATTGTAATGACGACAATTGTAGAATAATTTGTATTGGACACATGGCAAATTAGCTTTTTTGTTGTTTTCCTAAAGAGAACTGCGACAAAGTTGTCGTGGGAAACACATGTGAACTTGCCATCCTAAAAATATGAAGAAAAAACAAAGTACTAGCAAAAATGTATTGGCATTTTTCTACAAAAAGTTATTCCATATTTTTTTATCATATCAAGTAATTGTATGTACAACGTGTCATCTATACATACATCATGGCAAAACTTTATTTCATGTAAATTTGTTGAAAATTTGATGTCTAATGAGTGGCAAATTTAGAAAAAAAAATCTGCTGGTCACATGCTAAGTTTAGACAAGTTGCGATCTAGATCATGGTAATTGTACTTATTGCATGGAAAATTTATCTATTCTTGGACAATGGGAATTTTTTACGCATATTTGGTGTACAAGACATGGATAAAATTTACATGGCTGGCAAAATCCAGAGTTCATCCATGCATAAACATGAGGCTGAATCCAAAACGGAATGTAGCAAACAGATAGAGAAGTTGTCCCAGCAGCAACAACAACGGACCGAGCTTCACCAACTCCTAATCAAAAACAAAATAGAAGTATTCCAACAGAGAGACAAGAGAGGGGGGGGGGGGGGGGGGGGTTAATAACCCACAAGTGTAGGGCATCTATTGTAGCCTTTTTGATAAGTAAGAGTGTCAAACTCAACGAGGAGGAGAAGGAATTGATTGACGGAAACTATTAAAAATCACAGTAAAAGCTGCAAATATTGTTTGATCGTTTGTTTGATCACAAGAGAAATTGCAATAAATTAAACAGTAACAAAAGTGCAATGATGCAGCAAGCACTACAAAAAAAAGACACATCCATGATATTTTGGCCCGAATGATTTTTTTTTTCTGTCATGCTTATGACACTTCTCTGACGATAATTGTGACAAAACCACGTATCATCATAGATGTGGTAGGCTCCTACTTCTATGACAAAAAATCATGACAAAAAATGGGCTTTTCATCCTAGGCGGGCCGGGGACGCACCTGCATGACATTCTTTGGGCCGTCCATGACGGAAAAAATCGTGGTAGAAGCGAGGGCGAGGAAAATTTCGGGGAGTTCCCGGTTACGGTGGGTGGTCGGGGCCGAGCGATGCACGGAGGTTTGCGCGTTTCTCTCGTTCACGTACGCGCGTGTGTGCGAGGTGTTGGGCTCTAACTGAACCCGAGCGAGGCGTTCGCTTACTGAACCCGAGCGATTGCACTGAACCCGCGCGCGATCGATCCCTTGGCTGTTAATTGAAACCAAGCTATTCCTTCGCTACTGCTACTAACTGAAGCCGAGCGAACCTGCTGCCTCTTGATGAACAGTGACCGTTGTTGGGGGTTGGATGAACAGGACCCCGTGGTAGTAGAGGCCGTTGTCGCTGGATGAACAGGACCCCGATCGAGGAGGTGGGGGTGGATGAACAGGACCCCGTGGAGGGCTGGATGAACAGTAGCCGGTGGATGCTGGATGAACAGTAGCCCGTGGATGAACAGTAGCTGGGGAGGCAGGAGGAAGGTCACGGTGGATGAACTGTAGCAGGTGGAGGCTGGAGGAAGTCGACGGTGGATGAACAGTAGCCCGTGGAGGCTGGAGGAAGTTGACGGTGGATGAACAGTAGCCCCGTGGAGGCTGGAGCGAGGCAGTAGACTGTGGATGAACAGTAGCCCATGGAGTCCTGTTTTGCGGTACGCCACACCCCTCCCGATGAACACGACCCCGTTTCGACCGTAGGCGCTCCAACACAAGTCCGTTTCCTCCGTTTTGCGGTACGCCACACCCCTCCCGATCAACACCACCCTGTTTCGACCGTAGGAGCTCGAACACAAGTCCGTTTCCTCCGTTCTGCGGTACGCCAGGCCTCATTTCGGCTGTTCCGTCCAAGCCGGTTGGCTCCCGATGAACACGACGCATTCCGTTGCCTCTCGATGAACACGACGCAGTTTCTCCGTTCCGACCCAGCCGGTTGGCTACCGATGTACAGAACGTGGTCGCTGTACGCGTTCGAGACCCCGCCCGTATGTACGTACGTAGCCGTATTTACTTTCTTGTAGCGTGGCTGTAGGTACATGTACACGATATAGATGGGACTGCCTGAACAGCTACCACTCCTTACTGGGCCACGGTTCATCGTGGCAGAAAGACCGATGGACCAGTATGTACATACACGTTTGCGACCAAAATGACAACACTACGTACGCTTCGACCGGGTGGGTCCCGCCTGTCAGGGAGGATAGGAGGCACTTCCTTGCGTGCGAAGATATTGATGGTGGGTCCGAACTGACAGGGGGAGGATTCTTTTTTTTGCGCGTAATAAGGAGGCAATTCCTTGCATGCGAAAATGTAGCTGGTGGGTCCATCTGTCAGCCTCACCGCGTACAGTCCTCTTCCGATGGCTGTCGTTCGTTGACCACGTTGACCACACCGCGCGGACAGCACCCAGGCGGTGGATGACGGTGATGCAGGGAACGACGCGGAGCCTGGGAACATGCGGAGGGTAGTACGAGGGTTGACTGGTTTGGCTGCGGTGTGAGGCTGCCGTCGCTGCAGAATAACAGGGGGTGTGGGTGAGTAGAGGAATGGCCTGGCCAGCGGTGGGAGTAGTAGGGGGTGGTGAGGCCTGCGCGGCAGCACAGCCGGCCACGAGAGACAGGAGCACGCGGTGGTTTGGACGGCTGAAGCAAGAAAATCAGAGGTTGAAGAAGTAGGACGACCGTTGGATGTTAACAATCCAACGGTCACTAGAATCGTTTGTTGGCTAAGTTGACAAAGCCCTGCGTACGCGTCAACTTAGTAGGGCCACAAGTCAGCCTCCAAATCTGGTGGGCCCCAGCTGTCATGGGGAGCAATCGTTATTTTTTGCTTAATAAGAGGGCACTTCCTTCCGTGCCAAGATATAGCTAGTGGGTCCCAGCTGTCATGGGGAGGATTCATTTTTTTGGCATAATAAGGAGTACTTGCTTGCGTGCAGCCATGGACCATGTGGGTCCCAACTGTCAGCCTCTTCATGTACATCCCTCTTCCGATGTTGTCGTTTGTTGACAACGTTGACCACGCCGTGCCGAGAACACCAACGCGATGGACGACGGCGAGACCCAGGAAGGGAATGACCCGGAGGCGGCGAAGCCACATCAGTGAAGGGATGTGGGTGAGTGGAGGGATGGCCTGGCCAGTGGTGGGAGTACTAGGGGGCGGTGAGGCCTGTGCGGCAGCACAGCCGACCACGGGAGGCGGGAGCAGGCGGTCCCGCCGGTGCTGGATTTGGCGGCTGGAGCAAGAAGATCAAAGATTGAAGAAGCACAAGGGCTGTTGGATTGACATCCAACAGTCACTTCTGCTAAAATCGTTTGTTGACGTATATAATAAGTAAAAAATCTTACATACGCGTCAACTTAATAGGCCCACAAGTCAGCCCATTCCTTTTTTTTAATAATTTACAGTTCATTTGCAACTTCTTATGCAATTTATTGCAGTTCGTTTTCTTTTTGTTGGCCAGGGCCAGGGTTAAAAATTTAAACGAAATTTCGCATATTTCGGTGGGGTCCAAACTATTTTTAATACCGAAATATCGAGCCAGATTTAAAGTACTTTGAAGACACTACAGGAATCAGCTTATTTGCTGTCTGCCACGGCGGACGGCAAAGGCACCAAAAGCGGACGGCAAAACCCTTTGCCGTACGCCCCCGACGGCAAACCTGCCCGGCAAAGAGGGCGACGGTAAACAGGTTATTTGCCGTCCGCTTCCTCAAAGCGGACGGCAAAGGCACTTTATCGTCGGTGGCAGCCGGCAAAGAACATGGACGGCAAAAATCGTGCGTTAGCCACGTTAGGTGGCTAATGGCGGCCTTTGTCGTCCGCGAGCTGACGGCAAAACGTGCTTCAACACGTCACCCCACGTGCTCGGCGTGACGTCCAACCGCGTCGTCCGGTCAAACCGACGCGCGTCGCCCGGTCAAACTGCAGCCTCTGCCAGCCCCCGTCGCCCTGTCCCATCGACGGCCGCCTCGCCTTCCACCCCTCGCCGCCCCGTCCCGTCGTCGCGTCCCGTCCCGAGGCGCCGGCATTAATGAGCAGTAATGCCAGCGCCGGCCCGGCCGCCCGCCTCCCGTCGCCCGGACGGCTATAAGACCCCGCCCTGGCGCTGTCCCCCCCACACCCGCCCTCACACCCCCGACTCCTACCGCCGACGAGAACCAGCGCAGCGCCGGCGATGGCCTACCACCACGACAGCAGCAGCGCCGGCGGCGACGACGACGCCACGAGCTCCTGGCCATCCAGCCTCGGCAACCCGGAGACGGCGGAGCTGTGCCGCTACGACCTGTTCGTGCCGCCGGGCTGCCGTCTTCCCCGGCAGTGGCATATCAGCGCCGACGGCTACCCGACGCTCGGCCCCGGCGCGACGGCGGAGGAGCTCCGGACCCACTGCGGCGGCCGCCACAACATCGCCGGCCGTCACGCCATCTGGAAGGAGAAAGTGTATGACGACGTCATCGCCGCCTTCTGGCTGGCGGAGGCCGGCGTCACCCCCGACCTCACGGGCGCGAGCGGCCGCCTTGCGCCTCGGCACCGGCGCACGGCCCGGCCCCGTGGGAGCGCCGTCGTGGAGCTGCCCGCCGCCAGCCAGCACCCCCGGCGGCTGCGCCGGCACCCGCACTGGCCTGCCCTCCCGCCGTGGAGCTGCCACCGGAACAGGTGGTCCTCTGCGAGGACGGCGACCCGGACGACACTCCGGGCTGGCACGTTGCTCTATGGGCGTCGGAAGCGGCGGCGGCTGCGAGAGAGGCCGCCGAGGTTGCGGCCGCAATCGAAGCTGCCACGGCCATGGCGGCAGAGGAGGCCGCGATGGCGTCGGCGGAGGATGAGGAGGCGGCGATGGAGGGCGACGGCCCCGTCGACTGGGATGATGTCGCCAACAACAGCAGCAGCGACGACGGCGGTGACGGGGGAAGCACCGTCGTGATCGACCTGCTGCCGCCCAGCGACGACGACGACTAGTGATCGACGGTGATGGCCTAGTTTTATTTTTAGGGTTTAAATATATGTTGAACTATGTAATATATATGTTGAATGCAATGAAAAAATGGGATGAAAAATGTTCACTAACACCGACGGTGATGCCGGCGAAGGTGGGTCGGGGCGGCGTGCAGGAGCGGCGGGGCGTCGGGGGGAGGGAGGGGCATGGGGCCGGGGGGCCTTTGCCGCGGGGCGTCGGTGGCGGCAGGCGGCGTGGGGTCGGTGGCGGCGGCGGGGTGCGGTCGGGGAGAGAGAGAAGGGGACGTGGGAGACAGAGAGTAAGGAGGGGGGTGGGAGACAGGGTTAGGGTTAGGGTGGGGGGCGAGCGCGTCAGCGCTGTTAGATAGAATATTGTTTCGCTGACGGCGAAGGCGCAGTTTGCCGTCCGCTTTTCGTGAGCGGACGGCAAAGAAGGTCTTTGCCGTCGGCTAGCGGACGGCAAAGAACTGGCTGACGGCAAATTATCTGATTCCAGTAGTGAGATATATTTAAATTAGGTTAAAGCCCATTGAAATTGGAATCTGAAAATGTGAAAAAATTCAGAAATTTGAAAGTAATTCCCAATTTGTCGTGTTTTTTTATATTTACAGCCCTTTTCATATTACTTTTAATATTTGCAGCCGTCTTGAAAGTGTTGCAGCCCAGCAGGGTGGAGAAAAATAAGTAGGCCTGGGTTGGGTATTCTTCAGAAAAAATAAACTGGGCTAGCCATTTTCACAAAGAAAAAATAGCTGGGTTGGTCATGTGGTGAACGTAAAATAGAAGCCTGGGCTAGATGGGCCACAGCCCAGTTCAAACCCTGCTCCATCTCAACAATAACAAAAAAAGGGAAAATTTTGTTTTTGCCACGCTAGATTTGGCCAATTTTCCTTATGCCATTCTAGATTTTGACATTTCACTTTTGCCACTCTTAGCTTTTGATAATTATCGCAATTGCCATTCCGTGGCAAAAGCAAAATAAATTTATTTTATTTTTGCCACTCTTAGCTTTTGAAATGTATCACAATTGCCATTCTGAAAATTTTGCTTTTGCCATGGGAATGACAATTGTGATAATTGTCAAAAACTAAGAGTGGCAAAAGTGAAATGTCAAAATCTAGAGTGGCATAAGGAAAATTGGCAAAATTTAGAGTGGCAAAAACAAAAAGTTGCCAAAAAAATTACTGCTCGAGCAGCTACGTCCCAGGTGTTAACCGATCTTGTGTTGTTCTCTTGTCTATTGACTATACGCTGACAATGTCGTGGGTCCCAGATGTCAGCAAACCACTAGGAGGAAGCATTTTCATTTTCTAGACGCTGACAATGGAGTATATAAAAAAATGAGGAACTTGCTTGCGTACGGCCATGGACATGGTGGGTCTCTACTGTCTTCCTCTCCATGTACAGTCCTCTCCCTACTCCTCTTGTTTGTTGACCATGTTGACAATGCGAGAGGGCGGTGCCGCGGCAAGCGCACCAAAGCGCGCAGAGGACGACGGCGAGGCCTCGGACGCCGGCGTTAACGATTTAGGAGACGGTGGGGCGGCGATGCATGCGCTGAGGCGCAGCCAGCCGTGGGAGGCGGAAGCAGGCGGCCCCGTCAGCGCTGGTTTGGTTTTGGCGGCTGGAGGAAGACGAGACTGAAGAAACATGACAGACTGTAAAAGCAGCAGGTGTACTTAACAACCTTAACTGAAACCAGCAGGGACACTTAACAACCATAGCTGAAAGCAGTATGAGTACTTATACAGGTTCAACCGTACAAAGCACGCCTCGAACAGTGCTACTTTGCCTACAATTAACCAAGGGTGAGACCACCAAGCCCCAGGACAAGGCCCAGGCGCCACCCTGTGCATCCACAACCTTCTGAAAGCGGCTTCATCTCGCAATGTGGTCAATTAACAGGATATTTGCTTTAGAGCCATGGAAAAGCATGAGCATAACCTTCTGTCCTATTCTCCAAGATGGACGGGCCTTCATTATTTGAGACCACCCATGAATAAGTATCTTTTCACCTCCAAGGAAAATGGAGTAGGTCGACATAAACATCATGTTGTGACCAAGCGCAAGTCTGACCCGATCATGGTCAGGCATCTATATAGGAACAATAGAACTGGACAGTTTCTGTTTTAAGAAGATCATAACTGTAAAACTGTGTATAAGCAAGAGTTTATGAACAACATATATAACAGAAAACAGCTCGTACCATAAGTTTCTTGACACAGTTGGACCTGTTCAACGTGTGCACCAGTGGCACACATATCCCACGTGGCCATCCACCATTGAAACGCCCCACAAGGACCTCAAGACGATCAATAAAGTGTAGGAACTGGTGGATGTCATTCCAGTCAAGTTCAGTGCCATCAGTAACAGTCGAGTTCTTATAGAATAACAAACGAGTAGTGTGCTGAACTTTGAAATAACCTACATGTGCCACCAATTATAAGAAATATCAGTTAGAAGTAGCATCTTCGTGAGAGAAGGGAATCACAAATTGTTGCTACTTCTAAAGTCAAATTGTGATTAGTTAGACAGAATAGGTGGATTAAGAAGTAATAGAGGCAACATGCAAGAACCAGATAAAAAACAAACATGGATGAACTACTGGAATGACGTGGGGGTGGAAGATCACAGTGAAGATGAGACCAGGTTTTGCTATTTCCATCAACATTCGTGCGCCAACTTTCAGTCTGTAACACTTGAGAAAGTTTATCCAAGTTCGGCCATAAAAAAGCAGCGATCTTCTTGGTTCATGAACCCAAATGGGAACTTATATCCATGGCTTGTCTTCAATGTGACCATTAAACTGATGTGTTCAGTTATGGCAAGGCCGACCATCTTGAGTACATGTGTTCTGGTAGAGCAAGGAATGCACTCAAGGAAAAATAATATGAGAACACAATGTATTCGCTATCCAAATCTAGAAATAATTTCCTCTTTCACGTCAATGTTGACCATGGTACTAGTACCCTTTATCCAAATATAGCAATCCAAATTTCCAAATTAGTCGACAGCAAATTCAAAAAAACCCAACCCTCCCGGATAGAAAAGAGGATTCTATGAACATACTGTGCGCGTTTTAAAATCCTATGTTAGGATGAGAAGGAACAAGTGTGGCGTCTCGCCGAGGGCGCAGAAACCTGTAGGATCCTTGCACTTTGGGCATTGCAAATGAAACACACTAGATTCAGTAGGAAGAAAAATGCATCAACGGCGGCGGCTGCCATCCTAGGATTACCCGCGACCAAGGGACTAGGATTTATCGGGGATGGATGAAGAATTCGTACCTGGTTCTCCATGAGAAAACCCTACGCAATCGCCAAGAGGAGGTTTTCTCCGAACAAGCAGACGAGGGAGAAGGGGATTCAGGCCCAGTGAAATATTGCTGCTTCGTCCGTCCAGCTTGTTGCTAAAGCTGGAAAGGTGGGGGGTTTTGTGATTTGATGGCTCATTGGGCATTACTGCGGCGCTACGACCGGGGTGAGTCTACCGTGCAGTTGTGCACTCTAATTTCGTGCATGGCACTTGGACCCCGTTGCCGGATGCCCCGCATATTAGTGAAAGGAAGTAGAAAGGCAGGAGTAACTAGTTACACATAAATATATTTTTGATAGAGAGATACTCCCTCTGTAAAGAAATATAAAAATCTTTTATATCACAACTTTATACATAAGAAAAATCAAGGGGAATATATATAACATAATATGGGGGTTCAGATGAGAATATAATACTCAGATAGGCTGACGGTTCTGGACTTTGGGCCACAGGCCGGTGGGCCTGCATGTTTGGGGACCCATGTGTTCTAACTCAGCGCATTTCATATTGCAAGCGATTGATACGTCGCGGGTTTTAGATGTTGTCGCATGGAGAATATAGAAAATTAAATAAAGCACGGCAGCTGTTAGAATAAAATCGAACGATAGTTCCTAACCAGCAATCAGAGTTGCAATTCTTTCACGATATCCTACGTGATAAATAATACTGTCGTACTACTTATACAGACAGGGCACTTGTTTCACCATGTCATATTATTACATCAAAAGCTCTCGGAGGATAGATCAGTTCGGCAGTTGCGTGCTGCTACTGAAGAATTTCAAAGCTGATTAGGACCAGCTCTCCTTGCCGAGAAAGTTCGATTTTGACATCATCCCCTACCGCAAGATTTGATAGAGTTTTTAACCTTGACCATCCTTTAGCATCAATCATCATGCGACTGTCCTTTGAACTTATGGTATATTGAGCAGGTTCATTCACACCAAGGCTGCGCATGGTAAGAGAAACTTGGCCACAGTCGCCTGGATTATTGAACGACTCCCTTGTTGCTCTTGGAATTCTCTGTTTGCAAACAAGAAGACATACACAAACAGTTAGATCAACACAGTGAATCATGTGAAACAACATGAAAAAAAAAAGAACGAAGCACTTGGGCTGCCAATGCTTACCAAGGAGGTGGAGATGTTAGTTTTTGTAAGGACTTTGGTATATGCAGTGCGAACTGCAGCCCAGTCTGTTGCCGGTGCAAGTGATGGTTCCGTTGCCGCTGCACGGGCCGGAGCAGATGCAAGTGCAACTTCAAGTATTGGTGCAGGTGTCGGAGCCGTTGCTGGTGCCCGTGCCGATGCGACTGGTAGTGCTGCTGCTGCTGCCGGAGATGGTGCTCCTTGTGGAGCTGGTACCGGTGTCGGAGCAGGTGCCCGTGTCAGTGCCCGATCCTTTGGTAGATCAGCCTGATCCGTTGACGCGGTCGGTGCCCAATCCTCTGGTGGATCAGACTGAGCTGCTGCCGCTGTCAGTGCTAGAGCCAGTGCCGTCGGAGTAGGTGCCGGTGCTCGATCTGATGCTGAAGGTGGTACCGACGTGCGAGACAGCAGCGATTGTCTCTGGTGTGCTATGATTTCATACTTCATCAGCTTTCTAACTTCACTAGGCTCCGTGACCTTGATCCAGTCTTTTTCTTCACTTCTTTTAAACGCGAGAAGGACTAATTGTAGCATCTTTGTTAAAACAAACTGCAGTTCATCATAGGGCTTCAGATTGTACTCAGACAACAGACTGATCCAATTGTGTCCAGTAATATAAGTGATGGCCAGTGCATTCATTACTGACACGACATAAGAAGTGAAACCTGCAAATATAACCATCATAGAGCAAACCAAACGGTTTATTCTGTAACGAATGTCTCATGGCAAAACCTGCATCATAAAATTATAGCAAAAGTAAGAAAACATGACAGTAAATCAATAAGATTTACTTGAAGTGACACGAGTGAATCCTTACCAGGAAATCACTATGTTCAAGTTGTAAACTGAACGTTGATCGTCTAATTACGGGTGGCATGCAGGACCCACACTTACTCCCACAAGCAGGACAGTCCAAAGGTGGTAACAACTCGTATGGAGCGACCATCAATGGGACTGGAAATCCTAGTGGGTGCGATAAACCTTGCAATGCATACAGATATTGGAGTGTAACCATAATTGATAAACCATCCTCACAAAAAAGATGATCTGGAAACTTCAAAATATGCAGACTGAATTGAGTGGACACACATTAACATAGACAGTTCTCAGGACTCACCACCCAACAAAAGCGGCAGTACTAAACAATACAGGGTTCACACACACAAATCAAGTACTAAACAATAGTACTTACTACAAACAAGCAAAGTTGCACTGATTAAACTCTGCAGACTATTTCTCGCCACCGACCTACGGGATGTAACCCACATAACTGACTAGGCCATGGACTTCATGAGAGATGTCCACTGGCACCATCGCCATCTCGTCAACCTTGGAAAACCTAACAGAGTGGTCTTTCCACTCATAAACATGACGATGAAGACAGTCCGCATCAGATTTGTCAGGAAGCTTTACAAGAACCACACCCTTCGTAATCGAAGGCACAGCTAGGAAATTGCTGTGGTGAAGTACACCCTCGAGAACACGCCTGACAACAATGCTACAGGAGAACACTTGTTCACGACACGTGGCGACAAGGACACATCAGCTGGATAGTTTACGCATGACTTTGAGAACTTCATCTCCACCGCGGACCTGGTTCTAATTTAAACAGAAATCAAATATTTTATTACTACCACCGTTCAGAAATATAAGATGATTTTTGATATTTTACTCCATATAAGACTACATATACGTACATAAATGAGTGAACAAAGACACTAGAACATGTCTTCAAAGGCATGGAAGCAGAGGGATTACTTGCAATATCCATAACACAAGTTACTAAGGCTACTATACTCTCTTCAAAGGCATGAGAGCTAAAATCTTGCATTTCCTACAGCTAGCATTGATGTTCATAAAGTAGTTGAAAGTAATCTATAAGAAATCAGTGTTATGTGCAAAAGTCATATGTATGTCAACCTCTCGCATGTTTTGGTCAAAAGAGCAATTTAGAACCGTCATTTGGCACACAAAAATCACATGCAAGATCACCTAGAAAGTTGTACTACTAGTACTAGTAATGCGTGTTAGATGAAAAAACACGATCAAGATCGCCAAAAAGATCGTTAAGAAGAGATATTATCTGGACTGGCTAAACGTGGGATCCCGGAGAGGCAGGCTTGGACAGGGCGATGGCCTTGAGCTTGTCTACGGTAGTATCGGCGGGGTGCTTGCGCTTCTTCGTACCCTGAGCCTCGACGGTTTTGGCCAGAGCCATAGACATCACTTCGGCCGGTGCTCCAGGGTCCATCAAGAAACTGTCAAATAGAAATAAAAGAAAAGAAACCATAATCACAAACCCAAAAGAAGAAAAGAGAGGGAGTTATAGGATCAGTCACGGGGTTGCAAGACCAGGCCTTGGCCAAAAGCAACACCATTGATGCGCTCACCTTTCCTGCTTTGGGAGAGAAAACAATGGCAGAAGCACGTCAGGGTTTTCTTGGAGAAATGAGGAACAAGATGAGGGAGAAGCGAGTTGGGGTTTTCTTCAACAGAGGAAGCTGAGGGAGAAGAGTGAAATGATGGTTGCTTCGTCTGTCCAACTTACTGCTGGAAAGGTGGGGTTTTTGTGATTTGACGGCTCATTGGGCATTACTGCGGCGCTTCGACCGGGGTAGTCTACCGTGCAGTTGTGCACTCTAGTACGGAGTAATTTAGTGCATGGCAAGTGGACCCCGATGCTGGCTGTCCCACACGTCGGCGAAAGTGAGTAGCAAGGTTCCCGACGACCGTCGAGGAGGATCCGCGGTAGAGCGTGTCCACTGTTTCTGAAAAAAAAAATGATTACAGTGAGCGTTTCCACTCTTACGACGGAGGAGTGCGAAACACGGCAGCCACTTGAACACACAGTACTCCTACTACTAGGCATGTGCAGTGGTTTATACGTCAGTACCATAATATTGTTGCTAGTGTAGTAAGATATGACGATAAAAAATGATGTTGTGCGCATGTCAACTATGAACAGTAATGTAACATGCCCCTTTTTTGACTGTCCGGTCGAGATTGAACGGTGAGATCAATGTTAACAGAACTAGGTCTACAGCGCACGGAGAGTATGGTGCTACAGTACTCCATGGAACATGAACCATATGAAGCACAAACCAGTGTTAGGTAGGGTGTATGAAGGGTGCATGGGAGCAAAAGTTCCCTTCTCGACCCACTGTTGGATGTTTGGTAGAGTGCATGAAGGGTGCATGAGTCCACACTAGGTTAACACAAATACACTAGGAGCATGCAGAGCATGCATGAAGAGGGGTGCTGAGATGAGCATGCACGAAGAGGGAACAACTATATTGAGATGAGAATGCAACCAAACATACCGGCACGCTTTGTGCTACAGTGACTGATCTGCACCGTCTGAGTTTGATCCAACAGTCATGTTGCACCGAGACATGCCCATGCAGAGGACTCCTAAACACCACCGAAGTCCCTCTGCTTCTCGAGGTGCACGACGTTGGTGATGCAGGGTGCCACCGCCCGCAGAGCCCGCTCCCGGTCGACGGGAGCCAGCTCGTCAAAGACGGCGTCCAATGGCATGAATGGATTTTGGTGACAAAGCCCTGAGAGGATTCGCCCGGCAACGGCGACGCCGCCCGCAACTCCTCCCTGTCCAGCTTCGCCCCCACCATCGCGCGGAGACGGCTCAGCTCCTCGGAGATATAGGTGAAGAAGGAGACCAGGTCAGGAAGCCGCAGCTCGTTGAAGTCGATGGGGTGGTCAAACGGGTTTAGCCCAATGGCCAGCATGGTCACGCTGGCACGATGGTAGGCATCACGCAGCCGCAACACGTGCGTGGCAACATGGTCCAGCAAGTAGTTGAGGCGCTCCTGGACCTCGTCATGATCGGCCCGCTCGCGCTCCAGCCGGCTTGCCTGACCGCCTATCGTATCTCCTGCTTTCTGCAGCAACGCCGCCGACGCCTCGAGCATCTTTGTGGTGGACGCCTGCCGCTTTTGAAGCTCCGTGAACTCCCGCACATAAAGGAGGAGCATGGCACTCCTCTCCTCCTTGAGCTCATGGAGCTCCACGTCCTTGGCCCTGAGCTCCGCATCCTTGGCATGGAGCTCCTGTGTCAGGCGCCTCACCTCAGAGTCCGTCATCACTACAAGAAAAAGACACATCCGTGACATTTTGGGCCGAACGAATTTTTTTCCTGTCATGCTTATGACACTTCTATGACGATAATTGTGACAAAAGCATGTATCATCATAGATGTGGTGGGCTCCTACTTCTATGACAAAAAATCATGATAGAAAATGGGCTTTTCGTCCTAGGCGGGCTGGAGACGCAGCTGCATGACATTCTTTGGGCCGTCCATGACGGAAAAAATCCTGGTAGAAGCGAGGGAGAGGAAAATATCAGGGAATTCCGGTTACGGTGGGTGGTCGGGGCTGAGCGATGCACTGTGGTTTGCGCATTTCTCTCGTGTACGCGCGTGTGTGCGAGGCGTTGGCTAACTGAACCCGAGCGATCGCACGTTACTGAACCCGAGCGATCGATCCCTTGGCTGTTAACTGAAACCGAGCGATTCATTCGCTGCTGACTGAACCAGAGCGATTCCTTCGCTGCTGCTGCTAACTGAATCGAGCGATCGACACTGTTGCTGCTTACTGAAGCCGATCGAGCCCCCGTGCGAGACGTAGCCAGCCGGTGCTGGTTGCCTCTCGATGAACAGTGGCCATTGCTACCATGCGCGCGGTATGTAGAACGAGTCGAGACGTGGTGAGTTGAGCTGGTTGGTTGGCTGTGGATGAACAGTTCCCGGTGGGGGTTGGATGAACAGGACCCAGTGGTAGTAGGCCATTGCCGCTGGATGAACAGGACCCCCGAGGAGGCCGCCGCACCCTAGCCAGTTAGGGGTGGATGAACAGGACCCCCGTGGAGGCTCTATGAACAGTAGCCGGTGGAGGCTGGATGAATAGTAGCCCGTGGATGAACAGTAACTGGTGGAGGCTGTGGAGGAGGTCGACGGTGGATGAACAGTAGCCCGTGGAGGCTGAAGCGAGGCAGTGGACGGTGGATGAACAGGACCCCGTTTCGACCGTAGGCGCTCCAACAGAAGTCTGTTTCCTCCGTTTTGCGGTACGCCACACCCCTCCCGATCAACAGGACCCCGTTTCAACCGTAGGCACTCAAACAGAAGTCCTTTTCCTCCGTTTTACGGTACGCCAGACCCTTCCCGATGAACATGACACCATTTTGACCATACACGGTCGAACAGAAGGCCCGTTTCCTCTATTCTGCGGTACGCGAGACCTCGTTTCGGCTGTTCCGTCCAAGCCGGTTGGCTCCCGATGAACACGATGTATTTCGTTGCCTCCTGATGAACACGACGCATTCCGTTGCCTCCCCATGAACATGACGCAGTTTCTCCGTTCTGACCCAGCCGGTTGGCTTCCGATGAACAGGACACCGTTGCCTCTCCATGTACACGAGCCCTGGCCGTACATATGCGCGAGTACGCGTTCGAGACCCCATCCGTATGTACGCAAGTGGCCGTATTTTTTGGCATCTGGCTGTACGTACATGTACACGGTTTTGACTGGACTGCCTGAACTGCTACCGCTTCTTACTCGGCCAGGGTTCATCATGGCAGACAGACCGATCGACCGGTATGTACACAGACAACGCTACATATGTTTCGACCGGGTGGGTCCTAGTTGTCAGGGAGGGCAAGGAGGTACTTCCTTGCGTGCTAATATATAGCTGGCGGGTCCGAGCGGTCAGGGGAGGAATCATATTTTTTTTGCCCGTAATAAGGAGGCACTTCCTTGCGTGCCAAGATGTTGTTGATGGGTCCCAGCTGTCAGGGGCAGGCATAAGGAGGTACTTCCTTCCTTGCGAAGATATACGTGGTGGGTCCCAGCTTTCAGGGGGAGGAATAATTTTATTTTCGCGTAATAAGGAGGCGGTTGCATGCGTGCGTCCATGGACCTGGTGCGTCCCCACTGTCAGCCTCTCCACGTACAGTCCTCTTCCGACGACTCTCGTTTGTTGACCACGTTGACCATGCCGCGCCAAGCGCACCAAGGCAATGGACGACGGCGAGGCCCCGGACGGAAACGAGCCGGTGATGGGAAGAAGCGGCAGTGGAGTCACAGACGGAGAGGTGTACGAGGGTTAACTGGTTCTAGTGCGGCGTGGTTCTGCAGTCGACGGAGAATAACAGGAGGTGTGGAGGGGTGGAGGGATGGCTTGGCCGGCGGTGGGGTAGCGCTTCGCAGTGAAGCGTGCTAAGTAGAGCTGCTAGCAGCCGGAGGCGGGAGCAGGTTGTCCCGGCGGCGCTGGAGGAAGAAGACGAGAGATTGAAGATGAATGCCGGTCGTTGGATGTAAATCCAACGGCTATCGATGTTAGAATCATTTGTTAACTATGTTGACAACGCCTTGCGTTGGCTTCGACCTATTGGCCCACATTTCAGCCTCCAATAATGTCGCACATATTCAACCAATTTTTTTAGAATTTACAGTCCATTCGTTGCGCTGGGTGAAAAAATAATGTAGCGTCCATGCGGCCCATTTTTTTTAAATAACTACAGCCCATTTCCACTTTCTTGAAATACACGAATTTGCTGGCCTGGGTGAACAAATAATGTAGCGTCCATGCGGCCCATTTATTTTTTCCTCAAAAATTACAGCCCATTTGCACTTTCTCGAAATACATGATTTTGCTGGGCTGGTTCTAATTATAATGTTGGGTTCGGCGCAGCAATGTTATCAAAAAATAAACAGGGGCTGAGCATTTTGTTATAAATATATTTAAATAATAAGTGCTTTATTTACATTGGTCCTTAAATCTTACCAAGCTTTTGTACACAATCACCTGTATTTTCGTTGACCTTAAGTAAAAAAAAACCAGAATTTTATTGTTAAACATTTATTTTTATAAGTTCATAATACATGGGATATTTTTTTCTTATATATGTAAGTATCTATTAAATATATGATGATAATAACAATAATATATAATAACATATAAAATAATATAAATATATATAATATAGTTAGAAGGGAAACATAAATTGAACTTGGCGTTCCTATTCTTATATAGAAAAATAGAACAAACCTCTGCGTTTTCTTGAAAAAAAATACATAAGTTGGGCTGCGGATGTTTAAGAACAAATAAAACCTAGGATGGGAGGGCTATAGGCCGGTCGATACATGACGGCCCTCAAACAAATACAAACCGACATGTTGTGGGCTGCACATGTTAAAAAAGAAAGCCTAGACTGGGCAGCCCACAACCCAGCTAATACTTGTTGGCCCACTGATAATAAATGATACATGCCAGCTCCCCGATGACTAGCTTCGTTGTAAATTTATCTCCTTTAGTAACTACGTTAACAAACCCGTGGCCCCCAACGTCAGTATAGCATTAGGAGGAAGTATTTTTTCAATGAGGCACTTGCTTGCGTACGGCCATGGACCTGGTAGGGCCATAGACATGCTACAGTAGTGGTAGATGTTGTGCCTAATTTCTAGCGAAAGTACTGGAGTAGCCCGGTGGCCAAGTTCCACTCCCCAACCGCTGCTTCGCCCGGGTTCGATTCCACCTGATGTAGTGAAAATGTCCACAAATTTTTGCCTCTGCCTCTGACATGTGGGTGCCCATTGTCATCTATGCACACCACCTCCAACACACTCAACATTGTGTGGGCATTTTGAAAATAGCATATCTTTTTTACTGTGCATTATATGAAGATGTGCTATGCATGAATGTTGATCAGCATGATATTAACTAGTTGGTAGTTCCATTTTCGACCATGAATAAAACTTTCAACATGATGTGATCCCTGTTCAAAAAGGGCGTGTTAATATAAATGCTCTGCCTCGGAAACTTGTAGTTTCTTCTCTTAGAATCACATTGTCTGCACTTTTATATGAAACTACATTTTTTAAAGTGCTAAAAATAGATCTCAAGAATTTATAAAATACTTCAAATGCTCAATACAGCAAATCTGAAATTCAAAAGACATTCATATCTGAAAGTACTCTCAAATCTGAAACACAAAACACAACCTACAAATACTAGACAACCCTAAGCTCCTCCTCAGACTATTTGGGGGGGGGGGGAGTCCCCTCCTATTCCTCGGCGGTAGATAGCCGCCCCATGGGACAAGGTGAACAGCGAGGGAGAGGATGGTGGGGAAGCGTCGTCGCGCCAACTGTTTTTCTCCTCTTGCAGTTGGGTTCGGTCGACGAAGACTCCACCGGCTCGCTCTGCCACGGCACACTCACAAACGGCGCCGTATAGATGCTCGATCCTTTAATCTCGGGTGGATGCTCCATCTTGGATCGATACTCCCCCCACCGCAGCCTCACGATCGGATCCGGTGAATCTGTTTGCTCCATGGCCCAGAGGAGCAGCTCTATGTACTCCCGCGCGACTCCCTCCCAGTGTATCGCCTCCTTTTCGCTCTTTTCCAGATATTTGGCCATCGCTTTCGCCGTCGCTGCTAATTGCTCCGGGTTGTCAAACCAAGACTGTATCTCGAACATCCTAGCTAGCTTCACAGGGTCGCCGCCTGCGAGCCACACGTATCGGTTGTACTCCTCCATCGATCTACTTCTCCGCAGCACCTTCACTCGCCGGCGGTGGTTTTTGAATGGAAGAGGAGAGGAGCGGTGCTGGTTTTGGATTAGAATGGGAGAGGAGAGGCGGTGGTTTTGAAACGGAAGAGGAGAGGAGCGGCGCTGGTTTTGGATTGGAACAGGAGAGAAGCGGCGGTGGTTTTGAAATGGAAGAGGAGAGGAGCCGCACTAGATTTGGATTGGAACAGGAGAGGAGCGGCGGTGGTTTAAGAGGAGAGGAGCGGCGCTGGTCTTGGAAGTATTTTTTCGTTTTCCGTATTTTGGGTCAAAGTTTGACCACGTACTCTATTTGACAAGCAAAATGTGAATGCATGTCATCAAAAATTGTATCGTTTGGTTCGTATCTGAATGTACTTTCAAATTATATTATTTTTGCAACGTATAACATATATTTTATTTGTGAAAACCATGGTCAAATATGACCTAGAATACAAGGGAGACTAGTTAATGTGGGGTCGCTTTCTTAATTGAAGGGTAAATTGATTTTGATTTTGATCCAGTCACAGCGCGCCAGCCCTCTCGTCCAATCCTAAATCGCTACCGCACGCTCCTCTCCCTCTTCTCCATTGCAAAACCACCCCCTCTCCTCTCCATCATCTCCATTCCAAAACCACCGTCTCTCCTCTCCCTCTTCTCCATTGCAAAACCACCCCCTCTCCTCTCCATCTTCTCCATTGCAAAACCACCATCTCGCCTCTCCCTCTTCTCCATTGCAAGACCACCGTCTCACCTCCCATCTTCCAAAGCTAGCACCGGACCTCTCAGAAGGACATCTATGGAGAGGATGCAGCAGCGAATCGGGCAGATCGCCGGCGGCGACCAGGCGAAGTTAGCCAGGTTGAAGGAGATCCTTACTTGGTTTGACAACAAGTGGGAGATTTCGAGGACGGTGAGGGCCATGTGGCAATGTATGCGAAAGAGCGAGACGGCAACGATGTACTACCCAGCGGCAGTCACGCCGCAGTCCTTTGAGTTCATCGAGTATCTCCTCTAGGTGATGGAGCAGACAGATTCGCCTGACGCGAAAGTCAGGGGGGGTGGTGGGCGTACAGGTCGAAGGTCGAGCATCCAGAGGATAACGAATCGATCGAGTACGGTGTGCCGTTCGTGAGGGTGCAGTGCCAGCCGGAGCCACAGGAGTATTTGTTCTCCCACCGCAAGAGGAGGCCGGATGGCGCGACGTCGCTTCCCCGCCGTTCTCCATGGTTCCCTCACCGCTCGCCTCATTTCAACGGCAGCGGTAGGGCTTAAGGTAAGCTTCGCACTAACCTAATCTTCCATCTGCTCATGCTTACAATCAGTGTGACGGCTAATGAAAATCATGCTTACAATCAGTCTCCGAGTACTATGCCAATCACCCTAAAATAGCTTTGGACCAAAAACAAAGTTGTGACACTATGTACAAATAAACAAAAATAGATTGGTGCTTCTTTCAGAAAAGAGTACTCCCTAGAAAAGTCCCAATATAAGCTACTAGTATTTGATTAGAGGATTTGTTGCCGAGAAAGATCCGTCCACAGAGAGCGCCACCCATCCCACTGGTGGTGGATGCCAATGCTTAGATGGAGCATGGTTGGTGTCGGTAATTTTTACTTGGCACCTCGCACTCTGTATATATGCCGGTTCCATCCGTACATTTGTGCAGTTCCACCAAAATGCAGCTGAATAACCCTGTTTGCACAGATAATGAAAAAGCATGATTACATTATAGTGGCACTAGTTGATGAAGTATACAGTAATAAATAGAAGAAATTTCATTTTCTAATGGGAAAATATTGTGATAGTATCACAGTAAGCCATGCTGCGAGGGCGAGATGGGCCCTGCGACGCCTCATACGGTATGCCTCATACTGGAAATCGACCCAATTCTCCCCGATACACCTTCTGCCAGTGATGAACATTAGTGTACAACGGTAGTACAAGGAGGGTCCTTGAGACATTCCAATCTCTATTTTTGTGCAGATCAACTAAAATTAAGCACCCCAGTTTGTAGAAACACTTAAACATTAACAATGGGACTAGTTGATGAAACATATACTAACAAAGAGAAGCACTTTCTTTATCTACATTGGAAACGAAATGATAGAGAGGACACTCGGTCTATTTTAACTGTATTATTACTTCATTTTATCAGTGGCACTAGGGTCGAGTAGGTGGCAAGCGAGGTGCCACTAGATTAAGGTGCTAAATAATAACATTACTGCTTTATCATGGCAGTGCCAAAACAGTAGCACAAGAGCAGAGTCAACATGCATGATCTTTGGCAAACGGTCGAACCAAAAAGGAACATACCTCGCGATGGGAACCATATCTACAGTCAACGCCATCGTAGAAGGGATGACACCAGTCACCAACATGGATGATTCAATTCATGGGACCTTTTTTGTGCAGTTCACCTAAAATGAAGCAATGTCCCATGAGCTAGCAGCTTCTTCTTCATTAGTTGCAAGAAAATTGAGCAACATCAAGGTTGGTCGTGAAGCTCGTGGAATGTTCAACCATAATTTGGATATCATTTATGCAGTTCAACTATGATCAAGTGTGAAATGTATATCTCTGTTTGCACAAAAAGGTGGAAAGGAGGGTGACTAACAAGTGATGAAACATACATCAAATGAAAAGAAGCATGTTCCTTATCTGAATGGCGATCCTACAAGGACAGTAGCAATTTCTAAAGCAGTGGCATTGCTAGATATTAGTGTAGGCATTAGGATTAACTATGACAACCGTTAAATACGACATTACTTTAATGGTGCATGTGCTTCATTTTACTAGCAACATTACATTAACAGCTGCTAAAGAGTTGGTATTTGGGCACGGGAGAGTAGGCAGACCAGGACAGTTGCCTTTCTAACGAAAAGAAGCAACTTATCTTAATGGGAAATTTAGCAGGACATGAAAAACAGTGCTATTGATTCATATTACTGGAGGCATTACATTGAAAACAACATTGGTTTAACGTGTCCTTACTTTTAACAGTGGGACTGCTACATTTTACCAGTGGCATTATATAAGAGGGGCTTAGGGCAACAAACATCAGAACAGGATATCTGGGTTGGTCCCATTTTTGTTCGGTATAGCCACCTTATATTGTGTGAGGCTAGCAAGTCTAGTGCTGGACATACTCTGTTGACTTGTCCCCCAGTCCCCACTTTCTTTCCTTTTTCAACCAATAGATCGGTTTATATTGAGTTTGTACTGCATTTCCATTTATTTTCCTATTAGACCAAGAGACCAGTTGGATGGCGAGTCTCTGCTACTTTTCGCCCCCATTATTTCCTCTTTCGACCAAGTCCTAGATTCAGGTAACAAATCTTCCCCCACCCCCACCCCCTTTCTTCCCTATTTGAACCAAGTAGTACTAGATTCGACTGCATGAAGTAGTTTTACCTCTTAACAGTAAAAATTTAGGTGGCTTTCGAACAGCCGATCGATCCTACCTATGTTGGGCTTGAGAAATAGTAAAAGATACAAATGCAGCGGCGTCAGGAGCTGGGGCAGTAGAGCAAGGCCGGTTTCGAAGGAAGTTATACCTGAGGGTCGCCGGGATGTCGCTAGGTGGGCGGCGGGAGGCCGGATCTGCCCACACTACGATAACGAGGAAGAAGGGGTCGGAGGCCCTCCCTAGCCGGCGCTGCGTGGGAGAGAACGGCAAGGCACGCTGATCGGGATGCGCCGGCAGTGGGTAAGAGCCGTCGCGGAGGACGACCGCATGAACATTGCACCTGCTCACCTTCCCCGGCGGAGGGGATCCGGCCGGATCTGTGACCAGCGGTGAGCAGAGAGAGAGTGTGGCCCCCGTTGTTGTGTTTAGATCTGGAGAGGACGAGAGAGTGTGAAGAGAGCAACACTAGCAAGCAAGCGCGAAGGCTCCTGCCTATATAGTGGAGTAGTTTTATTTTATCTACCGAAGCCGGCTTGACCTCGTCAATAACTGTCGAGAAGTCTTCATGCACGTGCCCCAGAGGCGCAGTTGTCGTCATTTTGATTTGAAGCACCGGATTAACATATAACACGAAAAAATGCCACATGACAAGAAAACATAACCTCACTGCCCCAAGGAGACAACATGAATCCCGAAGGACAAACTAGACGAGGATTAAAGCTCAAATTAAAGGCAAACTCGTAGAAAAGGGGTCAATCGATAGATGTCCTAATTAACATAGCCGGCTTGACCTAGATGGCAGCCAAGTAGTCTTCGTGCATGTGCCCCCAATGACCAGCGCCTTGGAGGAACGCAGTTGTCGCTGTTTAACCCTTGCAGTGATCCGAAGCACATGACACCTAATATTGCGAGATGACAAGAAACCTTTTTTTAGATTTCTCATCAGAACTACAGCTCTGTACCAGACAGCCTGCACGATATGTAGATGATAGCCATTCCAGCCGTCTGCTGGAGTCTGGTCACATGCATGGACGAACTGATCTCTCGTGTCGTGCAGGGATCATCCAAGCATCGATGTGTTTACATCACTGCTCCAGTACTATCGCTCGTCTCTCTCTTCTATTAACTCAGCCGACTTGCGGGGACGGGGGAGTGTGCCTATGGTCGGTTCTCAATTGCGGTCCCACATGTGTGTGTGCAAATGAAATATGACGCGCGTTCCATTCGGAGAGCGGCATGCCAGACCGACCAACCGTCTGGGGTGCGACGCGAACGCGACGGGCGTGCTGTATACATGTTTACCGCTGTTTTCTTGAGTCTTTGCTCCATGGCGCAACCCATGGATACAAAATTATATTTAAAAGTTGAGGGCGGGGCTTTTCCCACGCGCTAGGCGGGGTAGTTCCGCCTAGTCGGTTCAACAGAGAGGCGAGAAGATGAGGGAGTAGGCTGCTGCAAACGTAGGGCTGTGTGATTTGACGACTCGTTACTGCTGGACAGGTGGGGCCCTGTGATTTGACTTGCCATTATCAATATTACTGCGGCGCTACGACCGGCGTGAGTCTCTGGATTCCTGACCACCACCATGGTATACAGGTGCCAAGTACTAGTACTCCTTACTCCTTGGCAAATGCAGTAAATATTACGAAGAAAGAGATAGAGAGAAGTAAAAAAATACTCTTATAGCCAACCTTATAGCTAACCTTTTTGTATGAGTGACTAAGTGATGACTATGTATGACATGCCAACATTAGATAGCCTAATGCACCTGGACGGAGGAAGTAGTTTCATGCATGCGAAGTAGGCAAAAAAATGCTCATTTATAGCCGTCTGAAATGTCCAAGGGCGCGACCGCGCGAGCGAGGCGACGGTCGTGGTAGGCGCGACCTTGATACCGGCTGCTGATAGCCCTTGGATCTGAGATCGAACGGTCGCATGCTAAGTTGCTGAAAATTTGCAGAATAACCCTCCAGGATAGGATATTCACCCATAGGTCTAGAATCACGCCATGCAACCGTTCGATCTCAGATCCAAGGGCTCTCGGAAGCCCGTATCATGGGAGCATGGAAAGCTTCGTATCACCTGTAATTTTCCCGATGCTTGACGTGCGAACATGCAGATGCATGAAGCCATTTAATTGGGCGTCTAGTAGACATGACATCTAATTGGGCCCCCATAGTACTGTGCATGAATCCATTTATCCATCGGGCAAGCCACTACCATGCCGTTCGCACGACCCACTCAAGCATTTTTACAATCGAAAAACCGCTAGCAGTTTGCTCCTACTCGTCCTCGGCCGTCCTTTAACATTACGACAGTTCGCTCCTAGTCATCCCATCCTTTCACATTACAGCAGTTCCACTAATCCTAACCCTCCTCCCAAATCCATGGCGTCCCAAATCTCTAGATCGGCGGTGAGTACAAGGTTAGAACCATCACCAGCGATGAGTTCGACGTCATCTACTCCCATTCTTCCACGAGGGTGAAAGGATGCCTTGCTCGCTTCAGACGCATGTTCAAAAACTCAAATGGTGATGAGTGGGTCGATGGGCTAGATGTTGAGTACACCACAGTCCCAGGAAAAGAGAAGAATCTAAAGGAGGAAGAGAGGAAGAAGCCTGCCGTGATCCAGGTTTGCGTACATAATTTGTGCTTGGTCTACCACATATGCCATGCCGATGTTGAGTGCGAGGAATTTAAGAACTTCCTCGCGGGCGGCAAAGTCAAATTCGTTACTGTAGACTTTACGAACGACAGAAGAGTCCTGAGTCGGATAGGCCTCGTTGTAGGCCAGCCCTTCGACTTCCAGAAGAATGGGCTAGTGCCCTCCCGTCAGCCTTCAATGCTGACCCTGGCAGGAGCCATGGTTGATCCTTCATACGGTAAACTGATGAAACCTCCGCTCGAGTTTCATCTTACATGGCAGTGGAATGTACTAGATAGAGACCACATCCAGTACGCTGCAATGGATGCCTACCTTTGTTTCAATATCTACAAGGGTTGGATGAAGAGCGAGAGCCAAGTGTGCAGTTCAAGCAAAGAAGTATCGGCCAAGAGGAAGAGGGACAAGGACGAAGTCGAGTATGTGGATGAGGAGTCCGAGTAAGGTGGCAGTGTCGTTGCTCATAGTGGTTCTAATGCAGTGTCTACCGGATTAGTTGCTTAGTTTAATTTCAGGGTGCTTAGTTTTATTTGAGGGGTGTGTTGTGCTGAGCCCCCAGCAGAACTATGTTATGTTCCTTCTCGTTACTTTAACTCTTCAGTACGTACATACTAGTATTTCTTACAGTTCATCTTGTAGTTGGTAGTACTACCACTCGTTACTTCACATTATATACATACAATATATATGGCCAACATCATATAGCCAGCAGTTGGCTACACTATTAACCATGCTCAAAGCATGCCACATACGTAAAACACTTAAATGAGATATGTAATTCTAAAAAAAACTTAAATGAGAGAAGTTTACCCAAAGCATGAAGGAGTTTAGTTGTCAAAGAATTAAATAGGTATGCTAATTTCTTTAATAGACTTTAGCACCCCATCTAAGCACGTACTAGCTTTTTTAATAGTATTATATGCATAATTTGGTGACGAGCGCTCTCTATATGTACCACCTTTTTCTTTAATTTCATCTTGTTAGTTTTACTCCATGGCACAATCCATCGATACTACTACTGTACAAAAGTATACATTTAAAAGGCTAGAGGGCGGGGCAGTCTCGCTTGGTCAGTTTCACGAGAGGCGAGGGCCTTTGTGATTTGATGGCTCATTACTGCTGGAAGGCGAGGCCTTGTGATTTGACTGCTCGTATAAATGTTGCCGACAACCTGAGGAGGAGCAAAGAACCGTGCGGTATACTCAAGTTTTCCACTGGAGTACTAGTATGATGGAGGAGCACGAAACATGGCAGCCCAGTGCGATATGGCGATAAAAAATGATCTAATTTGCTAGTCATCGATCCCACGGTGCCGCTTATCGTTAGCATTGTTCTATTCATGCCTCGCAGAGAACATGACACGTGTGGCGAAACACCCGAAGCAAAAGAAGAAACACAGGAGCAAAAGAAGAAGGAAGATTATCCCCCACCCCAAAAAGAAGGAAGACGCACACACAAGTCTGGGGCGCTGCTCTCTACTACATGAAGGGTTGCTAGACGCGGAGTCGTAACTGCTTCTTCATCGCCTCCACGACCTCCATCTCCTCGCGCATCTCCTCCGCCATCTTATTCATTCTGTCCATGACGCGGGATTTCTCGACGTGAGCCTTCATCATCTGTTCCACGGCCGCATTACATACCTTGACAGCAGCCGGGTGCTTGATGCGGAGCTTCGCCAACTCCTGCTTTTGTTCCATGACGAGGGCATGCAGCATCTTCACCGAGGAACTACTCTTCTCATGCAGCTTCTTTCAGCCGGCGTTCTCCTCCTTCAGCAGGTCGAGCTCGTGGCGGAGCTTCGCCTTGTCCTCCTGAAGTTTCAAGATTTCGCCAGTCGCCTTCTTACCCGAGGCAATGCTCTCCTTCAGCGGCATCACCAAGCCGGCGGTCAACTCCTCCTTCTTACTGAGCT